>SDWI01000894.1:154701-182137 GCA_009193005.1 Lamellibrachia luymesi
GTTACACGCCAATTACTTGAAATAACTACTCAAGTATTGTAACAAAGTACTTTTACTTTGTTACATGCCAACCCTGAGTAGGGGTCAGACCACAGTTAAACTTCTGGAAATGTTTATGAATGTAGTGCTTAAAAATACACAACTTAACCAAGTTTAGTGATTTTATTTGCCAAGTAACTGTATTCAGCTGGCAAGGTTGGAATATTGGACCTTTGGCAGTGAAATGTAGCAAACTTGAAGAGGCATAGGCATGTTGGTGGTGACATTTCTAAAACATTGGTAGGTGTACTAAAATTTGGTAAAATCTAGCAATTTTTTGTGTAAGCATCTTTGCGATATGATTAAAAGAGTTTTGACGAAAGTTGTTCAGCACATTGGTAACATAATGCCAGTGGTCGTTGTGAAATAAAAAAATTTGATGGTCACACTTTCTTACAATCGTGCAAAATGTTAATGGGTAAATATGTGCTCCATGCGCAGCTGTTGATGAATTTGACTTGTTGTTTTTTTTACGACCAAATTCATGTGGCCAAGACGCAAACAACCAAACCTGTCATACTCATAGGCACCCACATTTATAAGGCCATAATATATTATTCATGAAAACAGAAGATCAAGCAGAGCTCTAGCAACAACTGTCTGGGTTTGATTTATTACCTGTAGGGAGCTTGTTAACTCCAGGTGGATAGACTGTATATATACTTTGAATTATCTACAGTTTTGAATCAATCAATCAGTTGATCAATCAGTCAATCAATCATTATTTTCCAGCAACAACAAATGAAGTGTTTATCTGCAAAACATGCCAAAATCACATAGATTGAGTTCTTAGTGGTTTTGTGCTGCCACCTAGTTGATGGTGGTGGAGGTTAAGCTGTTTTGCGAAAAAACACATTATATGCCATGCTGTCGAGAGATGAAATAACGGTTCTCTTAGCTACAGCTTAACAACTTGAAATGCTCAAATTGAACATAATTTGTTTTGTAGATAAACGTTTCAAATTTATATAAACATGATTATACAATTATTCATGTGTGTGTGCGTGTATGTGTGTGCGTGTATGTGTGTGCACGCGTGCATACACACATACATTTATACATGTAATTATACACACGTATACACGCATACAACTGGGCCCATTGGTTGAGTTGTGATAGGTATGTGGGTTACTCAAGTTCGAGGCTTTGGATCAGCGAAGTTGTACTGTATTCAACTTTAAGCTACAGAAGAAACAATGAGTACTGTTTAAGACCAGAACAAGCAGCCTCTGTCTTGTGGCCAAGTCTCCATACGGTCGGTTGATTTCTGTGACCTACAGTTGTAGCCTCAGGTACACGTCTTTGTGATTAAGATCTCTGTCCAACTCTGCAACGGATTACAGTATTTAGTGTGTGTGGTAGTATTTAAATAACACATATTTATTGTGGTATAAAATCACCCACACTGCGCATATATGTAATTTACCGTGAAAGGCATTAGGTACTTTCTGAGGTTGTCAAATGGTGCTTTCTGTCTCGGTTTAGCAGGACACGTACCCCCTTGGTTAACTCAAGTGAAATGCATGTGCGAGTCCTGTATCCTTAGGCTACTGGTCAAATCAACTTGAAATCTGTGTAATCTGATTTAATCCTGTCATAATAACTATTATGTTCTTATTCATTGGAATGTGACTTAAGATCCAACTTAATAATTAGTGAAAGAATGTCTTAAGTGCAGCCTTCTGTTGAGCTATGTTGTCTACCTGCATTGGTAAATGGTGCATAATTATGTCGGTAGAATTGAAATATAAAATAAAATTCATTCAGAAGAAAAATGAAATTAAATTAATTATTTTAAATAAAATTTAGGGGTCAATTTAGCCCATTGAAGCGGACTTGTTGATGTTAAAATATGTAGTGCATGAATAGTTTTATATGCAGATGATGATATATAATTTAAATAATAATTAGCTGTTGTTGTTGTTTGTGACTACAATGCTGATAACCCCTTTAAAAACCTAACATTGTGGCATATATAAAAAGGCATGCTGTGATTTCAGTAAATGCGGTTTCTCAAGGGTATATTAAACACATTTAAAACAATCTCAGGTGTATGTCTAATGACACACACTTATATAATATATATATGTTTCAGTAACATGGTCCAGATAGTTTTATTTAAGTAAAGCAATTGAAACATCCACTGAAGATATGTGGTTCTTCAAAATAATATCTGAATCTTGGTAGGATGTTTTAAACCTGATTTAGTGTTGTATTCTAGAAATGTTCTGCACACATTTGCGAGGGCTAAAACGGCATGCAACCATACTATGTTTGGTAGATTGCTTATTCATAACACAGTTTTATCCGCCATCCCCCCTCCTCCACTGCCCCCCCTGGGTGAAACTAATAACTGCTCCAACCTAAGAACCTTTGTGTATGTTCATGAAACTGGTCTTTTATATATCATTGCTTTAGGGTGTGATTTATCACTCAGCTCTGCCTACAACAAGACAGTTTTTGTTATTACAAGATTAATCGATTGTAGATTTACTGAATGGCTTCCATTCATCTTGGTTGCAAGTCATTTGTCTGGATAGAAGCGTGTGTCCCTTGTTGTACTAGTGTGTGTAGTATCTCGCTTTCCCACAATGTTGATCAATGGGGCCACTTATTACCTTCACACTACAGGTATTGTCTGGTGTCAGGGGTGGGGGATTGATGCCCTAGGTCACTAGGGGCCAGTCCGGCAGGTCATACATAGCTAATGCATATATTGCAAAACTTACCCCTTATGGTGTCGAAATCCAAGTTTTAGCATAGAAATAATGGTAGAAATGTCATTTGGAAATTTGTACTTCAACGTGCGTGTCTTAAAACACCATAATCAGTTCATTTAGCCCTTTAAGAATCAGGTTTGTTAATATTCAAATCAATGGTATGTGAATAGTTTAAGTAATATGTACAGTTGGTTAAATCAAAAAGTGCATACTTTTGTTAAAATCATCAAAACAATTGGCTCTGATTGTTAGATTTGTAACTTACAAAAGTGTGAATAGTTTTATGTTACAGTATATTGAGCCGGTCCATTTTCCCATTGTTTCACGTAATTTTGACAGGTAAAAAATAATTTACTAGTTTGTCCGATGATTTCACCAAATTTAAATAACAGATTTGTACAAACAAGCTGACATATTGTAGTTTATACTAGGTAGGTTTGATTTCTCGTGAAATAAATCTTAAATGAGACAAAATAATTTTTTTTCTTAAGGATGGACCTTTAATATTGGTTCCTATTCCCTCACTGCTCATGACAGATCTCTCAACCACTGCATGTCATCCAATTAGGTAAGAAGCCCACCCATCATTGCCTGTAATGAGGCTTCTGATGGACTTATTAACCTTGTCTTCTTCCCAGGCCATAGTCCCTTTTCCATTGTTTACCAGTATAGCGTTTTCCTCTGTTGAAAATTTGTCGACCGATTTTCTTTGAACTACCACAGCACATTAAACATCAATTAACTGACCTCGTGTGTAAAATTGGTGAAAACAACATTTCTTGTTTTTTTGTAAAGCACACCCAAAACCGATACCCATAAATGTTTACTGATTTCTAGAACCAAGTAGATTTATCTACCTGTACTTGCACCTTGGAAGTAATACCAAGTGGAGACACATACAGGAACCAAATAGATTCACCTGGTTGTTTAGCTTTCTGAGACCAAGTAGTGGGTCTACTGGCACCAAGTAGATATGTTTGTGGAACCAAGTAGATGTGTATGCTGTCACCAAGTAGATAAAAATTATATTTGTGGAGCCAAGTAGATATGTCTACTGGCACCAAGTAGATTGCCTAACTGCATTAAGTAGGTAAGTAGGGTCACACACTAGCACCAAGTACATTTACCTGCAGCACAAACTCATTTTCTAGCACTAAGGAAATTCACCTTTCATCAAGTAGATTCACCTAGAACCACCACACAGCAGTTAGAGGCTTCATCGTGTGGCATGACATGGGTCCTGTGATATGTCCTGGAAACTGAAATGACCATGAGTTTATGAGTGGCATCTGGCCATTAGTTGCTCCAGTACTGGTCTGGACTCATATAATGACATCATCATACCGAGATGCACAGCCTCTGGACTTTGTAATAGCCTTCCAGAGCTCACGATAATCGATAGTTCTTGGTTGCAAACACCCAAGAGCCGGTTAAGCATTATTACGTCAATTAAGGTGATTAACACGTGGTAATTTCCTGCAATATGACAAAGTCTGAATCCTTGCTGGCCAGGCTGGAAGCACTTTCATGTTCTCATCTTGTGAGTCAATGGAAAGTACACGTTCGGTGTATTTACTTTGACAGTTTGCTTGTTACATATACACTGACAAACAAGTAGATGTTGTAATTCTTATAAAACATTTGTAGTGGGAGCGGGGATATTTGTTGCAGCAAGGTTGGAAATTAATAGAATGTTTAAACTTTATTATTTATTGATACGGTTGATGCAAAATTAATGTGACCCCCCATAACGTAATGATATGTGCTGCACCGTGATATGTGCTGCACAGTGATATGTGCTGCATGGGGATTTGTGCTGCATCATCATATGTGCTGCACCATCATATGTGCACTTGCTCTATGACATAATATCTGTCTGCTGCATGCCGATATTGTGACTTTGACATTTGTCTATTGTCTTCTGAATGTTAAAGCAAAAAAAAAACCTAAAAAAGGTAACAAAAACTAACCACGTGCAACTAAAATCAAGAATATAATGCCAGTGGTTTACTCAGAATGTGTTCTAAAAGTGGGAGATTCTGGTCATATCTCCGGTTGATTGAGGGCTGATATGTTAACCAGCGCTACTGACAAGTGCATGTGCATATTTAGTGATGCCGGAATACACAGGACCAATGCAAAGTATTAAACAAACATGCTATTTGGTCAGAAAGAGGACTAGTTTAGTAAACAAAGCCAAAGTATGTTACATAAGTTGAGTTTGGACAAAAACAGCATGGCCATATTCCATTGGCAAGTATAGGAACAAGTATATACAAATATATTTTCCTAGTAAACCATTGGCATGATTTTCTTAATTGTAGTTGCAAATGGTTATGTTTTAGTAACTCTTATCCGTGCATAGGCCCAAATCCATGACTTTTGTTTCAAATTAATGTATGAGCACGAACATTAAAACTGCATATTTGTTTTAATGTACACTTGTGATGTTTTGTGATTGCAGACAACAGAACTTGTGAACACTGCCCTGCTGACTGGCAAGATGGAGAACTTGCCATTGAAAATCTACTCGGTGAGCCACTCTGGGCAGATTGGTGACATCACATCCCAGACAACCTGTCACTCTGGAGACGAACAAGTTCTCAAGGTAGGGTAGAAATTTTTAGTTTCCTAGTTGTTTCCTGCACTAAGAAATGGTCTACTAACTGACTAGTTTGTATACATGGGGTGAAAACTAACATATTTGTCCACCAGCTCGATCAGGGTGGTAAGTTTAAAAATCTATCAGCCCGACCAATATTCTACAAGCCTTCATAAAAAAGCTTGGACAAAAAACATCGCTGACAAGGTCATCAACGGAGCAGTTTAGATGCTATATAAGAATTCAAGATGTCAAAATGTTTATAGATAGGGCTGTAAGAGGCACTGGCCACTTGGCGGCCCGATTGCAAAAGTATTGTCCGCTGGGTCGGTGTTAGCTTGCAGCCCGGATATATGTTTAGGTTACCGGAATCTGATAGTCAATTGAGGCCTTAATCAACTAGTCAGCCTTTTTCACAACATGGCACTGAGGCACTGAGGGTGGTGCATGTGGTTCTTTTACGTCCCCAGTTAACGAGACGGACCAACATTAATTTGATCATGAGTCACGACAATAAACAGTCCCCCCAATGTTGAGAGCCAGTTTTTTTTACATCAAACATACCCAGGTGTTGAACCCAGAACTCTGCCATGCCAAGTGGATGTGCTAACCTCTAGACTATTGCACTTCTGTCTTCTGACGTGGAGTAATGCTTCTGTAGAACTGAATGAATAAAGGCCGAGTGATTTCTCCCCAATTTAACATCAACACTGTCGTACTATTGTGTGTGCATTTATGTGAGCGAAATGTCTCTGCGACTGGGATTTTGAATTTATATCAATTGGTCGCTGCTTGGCCACTGCATCAAAATATGGGTAAACTGTTAAATCATATTGAGCCAGTCCAAATCTCTCTAACAAAAATGTTTACAAAATATCTCTGCTTATTGGCGTAGTGTGGGTGTGTACATGGCTGATTCTTACAGTGTGTTATCATGCAACATTGGGTTGGCCAATAAATTAGAGCAAAATCACTGATGTAAACTTACCTCAATATATTTAGAACAGAAATTCTAAGTGTATATATGTCTAAGATAAAGCATCATTTGGAAACTGTAAAGTTTGTTGTGGCGTTTAACGTTTCAATAATGTCAAAGTAATAAAACGACACAAGCCATTTGACATGATGTTTCCAGTATGCTATCATCTCTGTCATTCTTTCATTTCTATTTGGTTGTGTCAGTGCAAATGACGCGTGCAATCATGTTTACTGTTCCCCAGTCAGAAGTGTCCACCATTAATTGATCCTGTGGTTGCACAGCCCACTCAGACTACAAAATTGCGACTTGCAGTAATTTGTTGTGTTGTGCTCTATAATCAATGTCCCTCACCATAGAGAGAAAGGAGGCAGCAGTTTCTGGCTATGCTTAGAATGACCAGTTTGTTTTCATGTTTGTGAATGCTGGATTATGCTATTTTTAAATCAGTAGCATGATGTAATTGATGCATTCTATATTGTCAATTGGGATTTTTGTAAGCATGTAAATATAATTGTCATATTAACCAAATACATTAATTACTAACCCTTCAAGATAAATTTTTTATTTGTTATAATATGATAATGCAAAGACAACATCGGTTAATCCAAAGATATTTTATGAAGTTACGGATGTCATAATCCTGAGCTCCCTATTTCAATTTCAAATATGGGACAGCTAACACTTTTTGGAAGAACAGTAGAGAACTGTTTAGGATTCCACACAAATTATTTAAAACAAATTAATATTAAGTTAGATTGCACGATTACCACATGCTTTATTAAAGTGTGCTGTTTTTCACGCATTATATGTGTAAATAAGACCAGATTCCAACATATCACAGACAAGAGCACACACACATTAAACAGATGGAGGTAAGTCCTACAAATGGAACATGTTTGCATTATCTTCGTTGTGCCAGGCAACTGTCATTACACAATTACAATAATGCAGCTGTCTGCCACAACAAACGTATCAGGTTTATTTCTGCAACTAAACTGGTGGAAAATTATGCCTAATTTGTAATCTAACATTTTGTGTATATATATATATGGTATGCGTGTGTAATGACAGACAGTTTATAGTGCACTTTTGTCCTGTGTGATCTGTTGGTGGTCTTGTCTATAAAAAAGGATGTCTCATATTTCACACAAAAGTGATATCAAAGATCATTTATGATGGATAAGATATGGGAACCAGATCGATGGGAGATAAATTGATACAATGGTTGTGAAGAATGCGTGCGTGTGAAATCAAAAGACAATATTCTGACATTGTGGTCGTTATATTCACGTCATATATGTAGTTCAGTGACACCAACAGCTGGCAGAATTTATCTGATGGCCACCACACAAGCTTCCTTTCATGTTCAGTAATAATAACATCATATCAGACTGATAAAAAGTACATTGTCAGAGCGATGGTACAAAGCTCCTTCTTTTATAGGAGCGTGTGAATTAAGCATGTTACAAAGATAGTATCATGAATCATCTCGATAGTATCATGAATCATCTGGATCTTTTCCTGAACTCGATGTTTTTTGGTGGTTAACTTTTAAAATTTGCTTTGATCAACAAACGGATTACACTGTCTGTTGTATGTTGGCTGATTTTTGCTCTCCTGGCTGAGAATGTTCAATCTGAAATGCAAGTGTCATACAGTTCACAACAGGGTTGTTTGATTTAAATCACTTTAAAAAAAAATTATTTATGATTTATTTTTTTACTTCCGATTTTTTTAATCACTGATTTATATGAATTTAACACAAATAATTGTTTACAAGCATCAGGATCAACAAAGTTTTGTATGTTTTTTAATACAAAAGCACAAAGTGCGCACACTTGTGTAGTTGTATTGTCACGAGATAGCCTGATAGTCAAATATTTTATGACATTGTGTATGTTTGAGCTTAGAGCTTGTGCTAGTTGTTACCAATTCAGTATGTTGACTCAAGTAAGACAGTCTGGGCTACAATTGTTTAATACTGTACCAGTTTGCAGTCTGGTTAGAGACCCCTAGAGTACACAGAGCCCTGGTCAGGTGCTAATCCACCCTCTCAGCAAACAATAATTATCACTGCTACAGCCACAGACACACAGCATGCTTTCCTTTCCAAGACAGATTATGCAACTACAGGGGGTGAGGCCTTATGGACATTGTCTAATGTCTTTATATAAGCAAAAATTATGTACCCTCTGTTAAAACAAGCACCCAAATCAATTTGAATAGAACACGTTTGAAAGAGTATAAATATAAACATCTGTATAAATGTCTATATACCAGATTTAAAAAAAATCCAATTTAAATAAAAAAATATTTTTTTTTTATTTAAAAAAAAATCATTATTTTTTCAACCCTGGTTCACAATAAATGTTAATTATAAAATTCTGCCTGGGTCTGCATTGGTCTGAACTCTGAACAATTGACAACATTCAACAAAACATTTACACAGTTAAGCACCTTTGTCTGCTAGAGGTGGAGATGTTTTTCAGATATATTGTACTTACTTACTTACAAGTAATGGGCATTTGCAATGCTACGAATTACACGTAGATAATTAGCCCATATCTTATACCAGTCTTTATCAATTATACAAATAAGTTCCTTTACAATTGATTTAACCAATTACTAATCAGATTTGTTGATGTTCAAGTATGTAGTCACGTGGGTAAATAGTTTAACTAATATGCAGAGTCAGTTTAATAAACTGTTAAATCACAGAATTGACTTTGATCATAAGATCAGGCAACTAGTGAAAGTTTAAGTAGCCTTATATTATAATATATAAAGACGGAGCCACTTTTGCCATCATTTTCCCCACTGAATTTTTACTTGACCCAGTAAAAAATAATTTAGTAGTCTGTCCGATGATTACAATTGAGTTAGCATGTCATAGCGGATGCTGGATAGGTTTAATTTTATTGTGAAAACAATTTGAAAGACAAACAAAAAAGCAAATTCAGGATGGCCCTTAAACTGAAATGGCAGACAGTGCTCTGGACCCATATTCTCAAAAAACTTGTGCTAAATACTGAATAGGCCTACAGAAGTATTACATAATCCATGTTGAATCTCAGCCAGGACTGGCAGGGTTGCATTGTAATCTTAAATTCGCAATGTTGTTTTGGTAATAGATATTCTGTAAGGGACCGCCCCAGAAGTCTTTCAAGAATACGGGTCCTGGTGACAATAGCAATAATTCCTGCATGATTCCTGGAACAAAGACCACATCAAGTTTAAGTTGATTGTGAAATGGGAGGTATACAGAACCTTGTGTTACGCCAAGCACCGATGTTTTGATGATCATACATTGCCCACATGAACCTAAGCTTGTCTTGGGTGAACATTCATAAACTGTTCATGAACAGTTGGTGAATTATTCATGAACTGTTCATGACTGGCAGCTGCTGCCTCCCCTAGAATCTACAGACAGCCGTGTGAAGACTTTGTCCTGCCACATAATAATAGTAATAAAAGCACCTATTTTTATATAGTGCATTTTCCTTAAAAACATGAAATAAATAAATACATTCACAAAAATAATAATAAAAATACACATAAAACTGTTAAAGACTATTCAAATTATTTTAAGGGTATGTTAGGTATGTTTTGTAGCTTGACAGATGGCGACACTTGATTAGAACAGGAATGCTACAGATCGATTAACCAATAATTTTTTTCAAAAGATTTGTATGGATTATATGGCTTTATACAGAATTTAAAGTAAAAAAACAGATTTCGACAAAACATGTGGCAAGTGTGCGACTTGATCAGTTCACTTCTAGGACTTTTTTGCCACAACAAAATGTTATCACAGCACACCAAAATATCCTCCAACTTAATTTATAAAATAATTTTTTTTTTTAATATTCTTATAGGAATGTCGTAGTGAGGTAAGACCACTATTCTGTTTTACCATTGTTTCCTTTTCATGTTATGGTTCATCTTGTTTCCAATATTAATATCGATTTTGTTTTTTCTGCTAGGTGGCGCAGGCATGCAACGTGGTGTACATGGATGGCTCGGAGACCCATGGTGCCACCAGTGTGAGTGTCATCGCTAAATATGGACGTCACACACGCTTCATTTTCTTCCGGGTGTGGGCTCCGGACTTCCCCCTTGAGATTAACCTGTCTGATGGGAAGCTGAGTCTGATCAAAAGCTGGAAGGTTCCACAACGGCAGCGCAGGTAAGGAAGGTTGTGAACAGCGTCACTTAAGGTTGTGTAGCTAACTGGGTTTTTGTTTAACGTAAACACGTAAATTGGTAAAGGGGTCAGACCATACTATATTTTTCTTTTGTTTGTAATTATCAAACAAAATCTGCCAGGTTTCACTGGAAATATGTATAGCGATTTTTTTCCGTAAATTTGAAACACATCCAAATGAGTACAGGATATGACTGTATTCCTCTGAAAATGTAATAATAAAATATAATCCTTGCGAAACAGCATACCTGTAAAGATATTTGTGCTGTTTATGTGGTTTCTTGTCTGCTGATCTATCTCCAATAATCAATTCAACTGCAACTGTTATTTCCACATCTATGCAGTTACCGTAAAACCCGTGGTGTCGACTTCGGTCTGCTCATGCAACCGGAACTACTTCTTGATGAGGAAGGACACAATGGTGATGAGGCAGCTTCTGGTGAATGCAAGTTGCGCTACCAGCAGTCGATCATCGACGTGTACACGCGGTTCTGCGTTCCTGACGGTCTACACAAACAGTTCCTGGTCCACCGCAAGGCGATGTTTCGCATCACCGATCTCGTCATGGACAAACTGCGTGTCGCCGACAGCAGCATCGCGACCCTCGAGGGTAACATCGTGCAGGGGGTGCAGAGCGGACGCACTGAGATACAGGTGTGTTAGTTTGTTTGAGTTTTTACAGTTAGATGGTAAGAAACTGTAAAAAGGTATGTTCTTACAGATTATGTCAAAAGTAGTTGATGGGCCATATTAAATATTTATTTATTTTTTTCAACTGATTGTGCCCAATGTGATGTTTTTGATGGAAATTTTGCTACTAGTGATGATTCATGAGCACCTTATTGAAAAAAAGGATCTAGTCTAATGTCTTGACTGCACAGATGTGTTTTAATGATATAATTTGACCATTATCTATTTTTGAATGTCAAACTTGCCATTCAGCATGCAATTGTAAACATGATATTCAAGTCGAAATATTCATATTAAACAGATAACTGTGAAATTATAGTTTACAATTATGGTTCGTTAAACACATTTGGGCAGTCAATATGTTAGAAGACATTTTATACTCTATATACACCAAGACTTTACAATAAAAATTATAAGGATTTGTACCTTTCGTGATGGATTCTGTTTTATGATGAATTTTCTTAACAACCTTTTTTAGTAAAGCAGGCCGCTGATGTATGACCGTATTTTACTTGCCTGTCACTAAATTATGAATGTGTCTTAGCTACTTTTCACCAAATGATGATCATGTGTCATCGCCTGTCGATAGGTGTTGTCCCGCCTGGGTCGAGTGATTGGTGCAACAGAACTGAAGGTATCGACCGACCGTGTGACGATCGAAGAACTCGCTGTCGAACTCGTCACTGGCCTCTCTATGAGTCTCAGTCTCGAGAAGGAGATTCCCAGCATGCTTGTGGCAAGGATTGACAGACACACGAAACTTCGCCAGAAGTATCAGGTTGGTATCATTTGTATCTGTCAGTCTGTTTCACCGTATTCGACCTATTAAGCGTACACCCTCTTTTTTATTCAGACGGATCCGTAATTGTAATTTGACTAGTGTGGAATAACTGAAAAGTGTCGCCATCTGGTGTTAAACACTTGACAAGCGTTTGATTTAGCCCATCATGAATCAGGTCCATTGATGTTCAAATCTGTAGTGTGTGAATAGTTAATGTAATATACAACCAGTTTAATAAAACAGTGCATACTTTTGTTAGAATCACCTAAAGAATTGAGTTTGATTGTTAGATCGGGTAACTTGTGAAAGTGTAAATAGCCTTATTTTATAGTATATGAGGCTGAGTAACTTTTGTCATGTTCGTGAATTTTTTTATAAAATAATTTATTAGTTTGTCCGATGATTTCATCAAAACTATTCAATACTTGATAGGTTAGATATTTTGGCAAAATGAGTTTGAATCGAGACGACCAAAAATGTAATTGAGGAAGGACCTTTAACATGTAGTGGAAGGCAGTGTTAGTTGAGCCATTTTTCATTATTTTTGATGTGTAGGGTGCAATCATAGTCATAGTCATATAATCATAGTCATATAATCATAGTCATAGTCATAGTATCTAGCATGCATAGATAATTATATATAGCTGATTCAAATAAGGCTGGTAAGCTGGCTCAACTAACACTTGGTGTGGGGAAGTTGAGCCACAGTGTTGCGTAAATGCTTTATTTGTATAATTTACATAGGCCTTGTACACAAAATTCATAACACGGTGTTGCGTCGCCTTAAGCTTTTTAAATTAACTTCTCAATGCGCAAAGTGATGTAAATAATATTCTTCTCTGTGCATAGTTAAGCCATTTGTAAGTGCACAAATAATAAAGTCTGGTCACGTGCGTTGATAGTTTACACACCAGCAGACATTAATCACAAGTACCAAAAGTTTCAAAAAGCATCAAATACCATACTTGTAGCTCACATGTTCTGGCTGTTGTGACAAATGTAACCTATTATATGCCAGTAGTGTTCTAATAACATGTCCAATCACTGGGTGGTACCAGGTAACTGTCGCTGCTGTAGTTTCCCTGGAAACATGGGTGGCTCAGCTAACACTGCCTTCCCCTACTTAACATGTACTTTACATTAATTATATTTTAAGGACAATGGTAAATTTGCCAATTTCTTTAGTATTTTGTTTCTTTTATTGTTTTTCCACATTGTGGAAGAAACAGTTTCTGTTAAAAAATAATTCTAACCTCTAAAAAATGCATTGTGTGAAGGCTACGCTTGCTTGTTCAAAACCAGAGCCTCAGCTTGGAGTACATTTATGGGAATTATTGCACTTGACCTTAGTTTTAGCCCACCTCGTATACCCCTACTCATATGCCAGGTTGTTCTAATCTGTGTCAATACCTAATATGGTCATGTTTCATTCCTTCAGTTGACCATATATACTCATTAGTTCCATGTGTTTACAGGAGGGGGTGCTTGACGTCTCGGTGAAGTTCTCTGATGGCAGCATGATGCCCCTGCATCACATCCGCCTTGCCGACTACTTCCTCGACACGAGTACACTCAACAGCCACCTGGTGTCTCTCGGCCCCGCCCTCTCCCCCAGCACGCCCCTGGTGGTTGGTCTTAAACAGGGCGCGGGTGAACTCATCAAGATCGCCCTGCAGCTGGGCGACGTGTGTCAGCGTAAGAAATCTCGACCACTCGCAGTCAGCTACGTCTATGTTAATGTAGATTTTTCGAAGCAGCCGACATCACCGAGCACACAGGTGCAGAATGATGCGAGCCAGTATGCCGTTAATAACCAGGCGAGCAGTCGCAACCGCTACAGCTACCCTGAGATCATCAAGAACGGCGACGATGGATTGCTGCATTTGTCTGTCGATGACAACGGCGCGAGCAAGTCAGATGAGCATTCGGCGCCAGATGTCGCTATCCACGACCTTTCAGACGGGGTCAAACGAGTACCGAGTCAGCAACAACAGCAGCCTCAGCGCCTGGTGGCATCGACGGGAATGACACCCCTTGAGGTTGGCATGTATGTCCTACTGAGCGTGTTCTGTGTCGCCGTCGTCGTGTTCGCTGTCAACTGCGTCATCTTCGTGATGCGTCACAAGCGGAAGCGTCTCCCATTGGCCGCTGATGGCAAAGATCCGGTCAGCGAGGCGAGGGACTGGGTATGGATTGGCCGCGAGACGCTGCAGCGAAATGCCATCAATACGGAGTGCGAGCAGACCCTGATGGCAGAGACGGACTTCAACGGCAATCACGGCGTGCCGAGCAGCGCGCCCAGCAGCAATCGCAACTCGAGCTGTAGCACTGAACGCAACAGTGTCGTGTCGACGTACAAGGGCTCCGAATGCAGCATTCGCATCACGGCCAACCCGATGCTTGATAGTGTGCCACCGCCACCACCACCAGGGGGCGTCCCCAGTGTGAGGCGCAGCGGTGGCGCCGCCACGGGGACGATGGGTTCAGACATTCGGTGGGACTACGAAGCGATGGGGATGACCTACGAACAACTGATGGAGTATTTCGACAACCTTAAGGAATCCACAGCCTAGGTGGCACTGTAGAGATTCGACAACCTTAAGGAATCCACAGCCTAGGTGGCACTGTGGAGGACCAGGGTTGTTAGGCAACTCGCATTGATGGGACATTGTGCAAAAATTATTCGCCAACTTTGGACATGAGAATGTGTGAAAAAGTGTTTCTGTCTGCAGCGTGTGCAGAGCAGTTGACACAACAGAGCAGTTGACAGTTGACACAACAGTCACTTCGCAGAAACTTGGCTGTCTTTAGCCCAAATTAATTTCTTACACACCAAAATTAACACACCAGAGCTGTGTGTGATGTGCGAAAGTTTTGACCCAATTTGTTGGATAGTGTCGTATCATAGCCCAAATAAATTGTATGTGTTTAGATGGGCGACGTGTCTAGACACGGCGACCTAGATCTTGTCTCGTGCCACTCCCTTCGATGCTGTCGGTCACTGATCGGCTACTGCTTCAAAATTGGGGTATGGGTAAACTGTTAGTAAACACAATCGTTAATTTTTTTTTAGAAAAAACACCGTGACGGCTGACATATTGGACAGAAATAACTTATGTAAACCAGCCTTTAGCACTTATTTAATGATATGGGTTACATGTTGTGGAATATTTCATTGTAGTGTGCCGACTTACCGCCTGTGTCTGCATTACACAGTTTTGCACTGTCTACCTTTTGCCCCACTCAATTCAATATAATCACCACACTTGGAGTACCTCAAGGATAGAAGGGTTCACAGATGTTATTGTGTAAATAGATGTACTGCTAGACCACAGCATTGTCATGGCAGTTTCCATAGCAACCATAGATGTTGTCACTGTCACAACTGTGCAACATTAGCAAGTGCTGTTGTTATTTATTTGTTTTTCTATGTCTCAATGTCTGTTTACTGCAGACAATCGTACATAGTTTGTTTAGTGGCAGTATTTCAGACATCTCTTTATTAATGTCTCTTATCATATTTTGTGCCTATTTGGCTACTATTAGACGATGGGATGAAATTATTATTAATTTGGGCTTTATCAAGTGTAACCACGTGTACTTGTAATTATTGAATAGCCAGTATTTAGTGTATTGTTAACTTATAGCGTAAGTCGTATATCAAGTATGCACACTAACACATGACACGCTGGAGGAACTCAATCATTTTGTTCTTGCATAAACTGACACTAGTCAAATTTGGAAGCACTTTTCTGTAGCAACAATATATGTGTATACTGTGGTAAAACATAATATATAGTTAATATATAGTTACCTTAAAGTTAAGCATAAGTGTGTATTCAGAATATGTCATTGCTGTTATACGTACATGCCTGGTGTAGCACTGTAGTCGTATATAATGCAGAACGTGTGCTAGTCTCAACTAGAAAGTTGAATATGTTACTACATTGAAATTTATCAAGCCAGACATGTTGCTACAATCTCAAATATTAAGCTGAATATGTTGCTATGGTTAAATGTATAAAGCTGAATATTTTGCTACAGTCACACCGAAAGCCGGATATGTTGCTACAGTCAAATGTATAAAGGTGAATATGTTACTTCAGTCAAATGTAGAAAGCTGAATATGTTGCGACAGTCTCAAATATAAGGCTTAATATGTTGCTATGGTCAAATGCATCAAGCTGAACATGTTGCTACATTCACATGTTGAAAGCTGAATATGTTGCTGCTGCCATATCTAGAAAGAGCACTGCCAGTTGTTCATTTGTTGTCAATCTGTTTTGTCACGTGTCGAGAAAAGTTGTTAGTAAAGATTTTGTAAAAAATACTGTTACATTTTTGTGGTCTGTTGTTTGGTGGATGCCTTTGAAACTTAGCTGCAATTTACTAGCATTGTCCATTTGCTGACTTTCATGTCTAAACTACCACTATGACATATTAATTAAAGGTTTTATTAACTCTTATGGGTGTCTAGGCCCAAAACCATGGCTTTTGTTTCCCGTTAAATTTCAGTTCTGAAAGAGCGTTCTTAGTTTAACTACAGGTACACAGGTTGAAGTAACCATCGGTGAAACACACTGAACTGAAACACAAAGAACAAGACACAATAATATATATGATTTACAGCTTTTGTTCCAGTTAATATGTACATCAGTATAAAAATCAAATGTCCTCAGTATACAAATAAAATGGTTTGAAAAAAGATAATTTGTAATCTCACAACACCGGATTATCTTTCACTATTTAACAAAACCCTGCATATAAAAGCTGATTAAAACAGTACAAATACTGAAGAACAGTCGGTCACTGCACTATTATAAATACTATTCTAACAGCAAGCAGAAGTAAAACTCTATATTGTGTCCTTGTTGATGGCACTTCACTCTTGTACGTACATCAGTTAAAACCTAAATTAATATGACAAAGCAATGTTTACGTCTGCAGTAGTTTTGTTGGCACTAGCGGGGAATCGGTTCTCGAAGCGCGTGACACGACGTGTTGAGTTTCTATGCTTATGTAAGGAGTAAACAGAAAGTTCGAGATTAGGTCGGACCACTGGAAAACAACATGGGAAGCATAATTTTAGACAGGTTTCAAATGCCAGAGGTCCTGAATGAGTATTTCAGTTCAGTTTTTACCACAGAAGATATCAGCTCACCGCCAGTTCGATTTACTAAATTTGAGGGCAATAAATCAGAACATTTAGGGCAGTTATTGGTAAGTCCTGAAATTATAACAAACAAAATTAAGAAGATGAAAGATAATAAATCACCTAGAGTTGAGGGGATATCACCAAAACTGCTTAAGGAAATTGTTGAGCAAATTAGTACACCACTTGCAAAATTTTTTAATTTTTAAACACTACAAGGAATTGTTCCTTCAGAATGGAAAGAAGCAAACATTACGCCACTATTTAAGAAGGGATCGAAGAACAAGCCAGACAATTACAGACCAGTGAGTTTAACATCAGTTGTATGTAAATTACTCGAAACATTAATTAGAGACCACATGGTGGAATTCCTTGTAAAACATAATTTAATAAATACATATCAACATAGGTTCCTAAAAGCAATCAACTGGATAGAATCAGTAACTGGATAGAAAAGTGGCTTACATACAGAAGACAGAGAGTAATAGTTGATGGTGAGATTTCAAACTGGAAATCTGTTTTGAGTGGGTTACCACAGGGATCAGTATTAGGCCTAATGCTGTTTTTAATATATATATATATATATAAATGATTTAGAAGATGACATATCTAGCAAAGTACTAAAATTTTCAAATGACACAAAAGTATTCAGAAAGGTTACTAATGATACCGATAAACAAAGTTTACAGGATGATCTAGATAAATTAGTTAAATGGTCAGAAAAAAGGCAAAGGTTATTCAATTTTGGGAAGTGTAAATGTATACACATAGGACATGGAAACATGGACGAAGAATATAAAATGGGGGATGCTGTACTAAGTAGAACCACACAAGAAAAGGACTTAGGAGTAACATTTAGTGCTGACATGAAAGTTTCAGAGCAATGTGGGTTTGCTGCTTCAAAAGGAAATCAAATTCTAGGGCTAATTAGTAGAACTATCATGTATTAGGAGAAACAGCTAATTGTACCCTTGTACAAAGCAACTAATATGATTCCAGAATTGAGAGACCTTAGTTAGGAAAGTCGCTTATTACAATGTGGTTTGACAACACTAGAGACAAGGAGGATAAGAGGAGACCAAATAGAAGTGTTTAAAATAGTGAACGGCTATGAGGATGTTGATAGGAATATGTTCTTCAAACCTAAAGAAGGCAGTAGAACCAGAGGACACAAAGCAGCATTAGTTAAGGAGCAGTGTAGGTTGGACACGAGAAAGTACTCTTTCTCACAGAGGATGATAAATGAATGGAACAACTGCCAAATGATTGTGTTAATGCTAGTAGTGTGAATATGTTTAAACATATAATTGACAGATATTTGATAAGGGCGGGCTACACATCGCCACCGACACGTGACCACTCCACCATATGTAATGGCAGTGACGAAATGGCGCGGTGCGCAAAGTTTGGCAGAGACATTCCATGTAACAATCCCCAACATATCATCACTGATACAACTTGATCATCAATTTAAAATGAACGGCTAGTGGAGGGGTATAAACCAGTGGTTGGCTGGGCAACGACATTGTTATTTATGACTTGTTACGTCATTGATGAGAACATTTTTGGACTCTCGATAAGGCAATGGCTTCCTTGTGCACTTGCCATCTAGAACTTGTTGTTTGGGATGGCAATATTGTTAAATGTTATTTATTTGTTACGTCATTGAAATTGTGCACTTGAATTATGCAACATATTTTCAGTCAAAAATAACATTATTGTGTTTCTAGACAAAGGTTGAATACAAACACAATACACACTTGTATACTTGTGAATTGAAATTGAGAAACTTCATGACAAGAATTAAGCTTTAATTTAAATTATATGGTTCGATATGACAAACAGTATCTACCACTGTATCGAATAGAGCATACTGAATGCGTGTTTATTAAAGAGCACTATATGTGAATATTTCAAAAGCAATTCTTATGTAGCTGTTTCTGATGAGAATATCAGTATGTAAAGTAAACTAGCAACACTATATGACATCACAAGTATATTAAGAATTTTAATTGACATCCATGCAGACATGATTTGTCTTTTTATGTTCATTGAATTGAATAAATATTGTTGTTCTTTTCCCACGGAATGTAGGAACAATTTTATAAACAACGTTGACATTAAGAATATGGGTAGTTCACACGAAAGCTAAGATAGATTTATACTCTTAGTATGAGGTTCCCGTCCCGAATATTGATTGTATGTGACATTGTGTGTGTTTTTGTTCTGCACTTTTCTATATCGTGTAATCAAGGTTTCGGCATGAATTGCCTTGTTATCATTGGAACAAATAAACTTTTCATGATTACATTTCAGTGCACCGATCACCGTCCTCGCTGTTTGCCAGATTGCTCTCGCTATGTCCCAACGTCTCAGTTGTCTTGTTTTTGGTGTCGTCGTCGCCGACGTAGAAACACTTCAAGACATCGGTGCGTGGCGACATCCATCCAGCACGGAACATGATTTGTGCGACGTATGATATATAGACGATGGAGCCAAAGCTCACGAGCATCACCAGAGTCTTAAAAGCGAATGGATACTTGATTAAGGCAGGTAGACCGAACAGAGGCTCTCCTCCACTCAGCCGGAGGATCGCTCCACACAGGAACCCGAAGAGTGAGCCGTACGAGTTGGACATTGGGACGTAGAAGACACAGAAGAGTTGCGGGAAGAGGATGACGAATACGAAGTCGGAGCACAGCTCAAAGAGGCCGTAGATCGAGTGGACAACAATGGCCAACACCGTGGCTGTTGCACCTTCCACGACGATGCCGCAACGCAGAACCCAAAGAATCTCCTTCTCGGGAGTCTGCAATAAAGTGAACAAGGTTTTGTTAATATCTTTGTGACTGGATGATTGACACGTGACAAATATAAAGCTTTTTAATCAAATTCCAGGTGAGGCATATTGTGTGTGTGCGTATATATATATATATACATACATACATACATACACACACACATACANTGTATTGTCTGACGCCGTCACGTCACAGTTGCGTGAGCCGAGGAAATGTCGCTACGCTGACCGTCGCTGTACTCCGAAGTGATGTTGTTGTTATCATAATTTATTCGTCAGTTTTGCCCTCCAATATTCTCCTGCGATACCTAGCTGTACAACTTGAGCCAGGCTGTAGTTCAGGGTCATCGTAACTCGTGACTTAATGTAATTAAACACGAAAGACTACATCAACGATATATATATATATATATATATATATTCCACTTTTCCACAAGTTTGTCACTTATGATATCCAAGTGTCTACGTACCTGGTACTCTTCCCCTTCATTTCGCACGGAACATGCGTTTCTGACAGGGAGGTAGACGTGGCGTGCGAACATGGAGCTGGCCGATAGCATGGACGAATCGACAGACGACATGACGGCGGCTGACACGGCGCCCAGACCAATGATGGCGACCGGAAGTGGCGTCAAGTACTGCAGGACTAGCGGCAGCACAAGTTTGTAGTTTTCTTCGGGGATCGGCACCTCACCGTGGTAGCGGTAGTCAGTGGCATTCCAGTCTGATCACGGAATACATTGAGATAAATTAGACATTTGTAATGCATCGTGTATCACGAAGAAATCCAACTGAATTGCACTAACAATGCTGAATTAACTAAAGACATTAAGCTGGAAATCAGTTCAAATATTTTCAAATGTTTTGCCTCACTCTGCAATAATGTCGTAAAGGTCGCACAAAATGTGCCTTAAAACTTTATTTGAACCAGCACCAGAATTCGCTTACATGACTGACGCAGTCAAGGCATTCCACAGTGTCGACCCAGCCACAAAGAAGGAATGGCATCCACACTAGTCAAGGAGGTCTCGCGGGATATTGAACAAACACTGGTCGGCTGATCTCAGTGATCATGTAATCATATAAAATGCCAATGTTCGGACTGGACGGAAGCTGATGACATATTGTGGACGGTATTGCATCATGGTATATCAACCATTGTCGCATTAAAATATTTTCTCTTTCTTGACCAATATGCTGACAATGACATTTCACTCTCTGCCCAACGTCATCGGTCTTCTTTGATTTTATGCAATGTATTCATTCTAGTGATAATGCTAGTATCGTAGAGGTGAATTCTTTAACTGTGTTCCCCGAAGACCAATGAGGCAGCCAGGATCGGCCTGGTCAACTCTCCCCTTACGCCACGAACTTAGACTTAGCCAAGTGGGCAGGTAGCATAATGACTCAGTGAGCACGTCAAGGAATTACACGAATGCGTTTCCATGCGACCTAGGCCACCTTGCAGAAGCCTTTTATTAAGATCGCACAGTACAGGTTATGGAAACTGCCATGTCGTAATTGTGGCGTGTATAACACAGTAATACAGTAAATATTGCTTCAGTAGAAAGTAATATAATATGCGACATATATTAGTTCGAATATAGCGTTTATATACCAAGGTATGCTTGTAAATGTACAACGATATCATGTGACGCACCTGTCGATTTTGCAATGGCTCCTATTAAGACAGCCGGAACTGCCATCACGATACAGCCGAATCCCGCAACAAACGACAATATTTGAGCTCGCCTCGGAGTCTTTTGGGACAACACTCTCTGGAAATACACCTGAAAACGAAACAGTTTTGAGCAAAGCAACAAGTGGAATGTATCTTTTGTATAAAACACCACTGTAAATCGCATATACATACATATTTTACTAAAGACCCCGGTGGATCTACACATACGTCGCACTGTCTTATGGACATCTCCCGGTTTTCTGGCTTCGTCACAACGAAACCTTCGAGAAAACTACATTTCGAGACCACGTAGCTACTTTTTTCTCATAATATGATTGCTGCGAGCGGGAGATGCTTTGGGATTTTCTCCTACATTTTTAACATTTTATTCGAACAAAGTTATATCGCAGTTACCTAAGCAATAGTATATCGCAGTTACCTAAGAAAATTTTAAGTCAAGTAAATTGTCGTGAGCACACATTAACTTTGACGCACATGACTTTTTGTCGTACCTGCCACGGGATTCCTCCGAAAAGCATCATAATCATGTTATCCAAGTAAGGCCAAATCTGCTTTCCTTCCGGCCACGACCCGATCCACGTGTTGTTGACACCACTTGACGTGTCCAATATCGACGACACAGCGGAGTTGGTCAATGCAAAGGGTATAGCGAACCACTGAATCATGTAAAAAAAACGCGTAAACAATAAATGCTATACACATTTCCTAAAAGGGAAAAAATCTTTTTGTGTGCAACTGTGACATTTTAATGTGCATTGTGACATGGGGTTAATTCAAGTTAAAAAATAAAGTGGGAATATATTAAGTATTGAAGCAAATATGATTTAACTGTAAGCTATGACATTTAAGAGATAACAATCAAAGCATATTTTGATCTCCTACATAAGACGGATGAGTACACACCTTTAAAAGATAAACTTTGATTTTCTTAGTGACAATAAACCCTAATGAATTATGGGTAATTACCGAAACAACCGCATGTTCAGGAATACTGCAAGTGGTAGTGAGTTTATAGGCACGGACTGCCAACTGTGTGTGTGTGTGTGTGTTTATGTGCGTGCGTGAGTGCGTGCATGCGCGCGCGTTTGCGTGCGTGTGTGTGTGAGCGTGCATGCGTGCGTGCGTGTGTGTGTGTCTGTATTCCCAACACCAAGTCATGGTTTTGGGGCCTTTCACCTAAAAGTGGAGATCCCGGTCATTTATCCGGTTGACTGAGGACTGACATGGCAAATGTAAATTTGGTCAGACCGAGTACTAGTTTAGTAAACAAAGACCAAAACACATTACAAAAGTGTTGAGTTTGGACACAAACAGCATTGCCATATCTTATTGGCAAACATAGGAAAAGGTTTATTCAAATATATGTTCATTTGGCGAGCGAATGCAGCTAGACTACGACACTTGTGATGCGGCATTATCTAACAGTACGGCGCGGCCCATAAAGGTGCGTTATATTCTTAATTGTAGCTGCAAATTATGGTTATAGGTGCAGATGCACTTTTGTTTCCCTTTAATATATCACCCGAGAGACACACATTTTCAACTTCCTATACGCCTGTTCTTGTGCCAGTATTAACATTGGCACGAACTGTCTGAGACACTTACCAGGCCGCCGATAATAAACATCAGTTGGAAGACATCCGTGAGAATAACGGAATACAGTCCGCCAACAATCGTGTAGAGGAGAGCGACACTGGCCGATGTTATGATGGCCCACTTGTCGTCGAGTCCCACAATCACCGTCAGGGTGGCGCCTGTGCACAAACAAACATTTTGTTGAGTCCTTTTCTTGTGACCAAAAGTCCATATCGAAAGGTTTGCATATATTTGACTTCTTTAGGACATTCGCTGCAGTCGCACCCACAACTTCTTTTGTAATCGTTTCCAAAAAAGTGTATTAATCTAACATTATGTCTCATAGGCCAGTCCTATAGGCGTTTCCGTTCTTTGTGTTCATGACAATACTCCGATGTATACATGGAAACCACCCACATACTTCCATCATCATTCATTGAAAAGACTCACCAAGTGCAGATAAGATGGCTGCCGAAAAGAACACATCTCCGAGTAATGCCGGAATGTAGAGCAGTGCTGCCATCACGCGGCCGTAGCGCAGCTCAAACGGATCGAGCATCGTAACGTAGTTAGCCTCTCGCATCTTCTTTGCGAACAACAGACCTCCTGCAACCATTCTCAGATAGAGGGTATGCCGTCATAATCCTATTTATGTGCATGACTTCAGTCAAGCTTTACGCTAGCAACTATGTTTACCTATGTGCATTACAGTACTAAGGCGGCACACATCTGCTACATCAAACATTCCCACATACTGTTCCACTTGGACAACTTTATCCTTCGCATAGACACATGTTTGGGCCAGAAATGCAACAGAGAATACGATGAAATGTCAGACAGGGAGTATGTTGCAGCATATTAACAACGTGCTTACCTACATACCTACCTAGAGACATATATACATACAAATATACTTATATACACACATACATACATATATGTATACATTACAGCACTGAGGCGGCACACATGCATACATTTACTAATGTAGTAATGTAATGTAGTAATATAGGTGTATTGGCGACGTACCTATGCACATACTCAATGAGTAAGCGATGGGTGCTTGACACCAGATGAGTCCTTTGCCCGGTGTGAACAAAACCTCTGCTGTTCCATTGAGGTAGCCTCCACCCACCCACGTCGCTAACAGACAGAAAACAAGTCATATATATATATATATATATATATGCATGCATGCATGCATGCATGCATGCATACATACATATATATATATATATACGGGCCGGGCTTTAGGTCCAAGCCCAGCCCACGGGCCGGGCCGGGCCTCTACATAATTTCGCGGGCCGGGCGTGGGCCTACATATTGCGGGCCCGGACCAGGCCTGGGCTGAAAAAAATTTAAACACATCGGGCTTGGGCCAGGCCTGGGCCTAGTGTCAGTGGGCTGGGCCGGGCTTGGGCGGGCCTGGACATAATAAAAAATATTTATACAAAACCCAGATTATTAATTTTATTATCACTAAAAACTGATTATAAATTGTAATTCCGGTTAATGAATGCTTAAAATTATTTGTTTAGTATTATGTAGTTGCAAATTGAGACCTTGCATGGAATTATGAATGACACTAGTGCTTTATACATTGGAATGCAGTTTAACCTCTTCAACAATGGGACTTCCCATGATATCATTTTTAATAATGTGCATTCTTTTAATAGAGACATTTCATATAAAATATATATGCGTAGTCGCATGCTGATATCTTTGTATTGTAATTCTTTAAACATGTACTGGCTTTCCAAGACACTGTGACTGTAGTAGACTCTGTAAACTGCATATTTTTGGCATGAATGTAACCTTTTGCATAGATCTGATGGCCCCATATCAGGCCACTTAAATTCACCAAGGTGGAAGCAGTCAGCCCCAAATGTTTACTTTAGACATATTTGCAGAGGCAATCAAGCCATGATTAACCACCAACTTATCACCCTTTTCCCCAACAGTGGACATTCTATTGTATAGGTTTTCCCTCCAAATATTGCACGCCTGAATTACCAGCCCACTGGAAATTGCCCACTGTCCACTACCCAGTAGTGCCAGTACCCGCTACCCACCCCAGTTGGTAATTTTCAATTGTGTAAACTAGTGTCTACTGTTCAGTGTCTACAATTTCCACAGTACTGATTCATTCACACTTGTACTAATTCACACATGTCTGAACCTGATCTGTCTCACGCTAGTGACTGCAGAGCTGCTGGGAATTATTTGTGTTTCGTCTTTCTTATAAGATTATAGGTTTGTCTTCTCTAAACTTAGCGGTCTGCGGGCTTGCGGGCCGCGGACTTACCCGTCTTTGGCCCGCGGGTATGGGCCAGGTATGGGCCTGAAACTATATATATATAAACATATATGCCTTAAAGTAAATGTTACACCTGTCATTGTGAAGATGCCGACGACGATGCCGATATCTCTCTTTGCAAGCATCACATTGACACTGTTCGTTGTCTTCCACGTCTTCGACTTCCACGTTGCGAAGACGCCAATGAGGAAGATGACGAGGTAGAAGGCTATGACGACCACGAGTGCCACGATGTTCACATCGCCACGTATCGCTGTCGTCGACGAAGTTTCGGGCGTCAATCTGAGGTCGATAAGTTCAATTCATCAGACTGTTATATATCATGCCAGTCATATATATCATGTCAGTCTGACAAGATATATATATATATATATATATATATATATATATATCTCAATAAATTCAGAATTGATGACATATGTGAAGTGTAATATGTGTTTCAATAATACAGGAACGTAGGAACCAGAAGTAATAATATAATATAACCAAACAATTTCTTACAAACAGTGAATCAGAAATTATCTTGAGCGTGCGCCATATTGCAATTGTATAGCGGTTTATTACTGTCAAAAGATTACCACTGTTATAAAGATTTAGCAATGTTATTTTTGTCTGAATATTGTTTTTAGCATTTATGGTAAGGGTGATAGTTAGACAAAGGCATAGTACGAGAATAAACAATATTATGAGAATAACACTAATCGCACAACAACCGTAACAGTCGTAAAGTAATTCGTTTTGCTACTGTTACTACTGACGATGCTGCTGCTGCTGCTGCTGCTGCTGCTGCTGCTGCTGCTGCTGCTGCTGCTGCTGCTGCTGCCGCCATTGATAATGATGATGACGATGATAACAATATTAATAATTATTAATAATATTACTGTTGATAACAATTACGGTAATAATACAACTAATAACGAGAAGCCTCCCGCATTACATTGGTGAATACATATTGTTTCAGATCAGATTGGTAATCAACCTGCCTCCTCCAACAGTATTTTACCAAATGTATCCACGCCACTCGCCTGGTGGCAGCACTGACCGCGACACGTCCCATGGGTGTGATAAACCACCATCCTTTAGAAGGCAGCACCAACAGTATTGTGGATGGCACGAAGGCAGCACAATTATTGTAAAATTGTGTACATGAGCGGGCCACAGAGAGCTTGCCAAATATTTTATTTTATATAAGCCAATGATAAAAGAAAGGTCCGTTCACATGAGCGATTAGCTACCCGATATAGGCTACCCGGAATAACCCGTGGCGCCGCTGATGTATAATATAACACTAGTTAATCAAAACGTAAAGTCATGTGAGATTGTCAACGGAAGTACAACACGTAATTCGCCCGAATTGTTGCTGTGCGCTGTAACAATCGCCTATCTGCGGCAGCGCGTGCTGAAATGCGTTCGAGGTTATTCAAACGTCTGATCAGCCGTTTTCGCGTTCCGTTTAATAACAATAAGTGTTACCTTTGATACACTGTATTCTCTGCTGAAACGTAATTCTTTCCGACTCTCTAATTTCAAGTACAAGTTGTACTTCCGTGGACAATCGATCCCGCGATGCATCTAGCGATCAAAGCGTAATATTCCGGGTAACGACTATTGACGTGTGACCCCGTGACCCCACATTAGCAATGTCTTTAGACACTGCCAGTGCGACCTATAAATTGGCGGCGATCATCAAGTGCGTTTCGATTAAATGTCACAATGGATACTCCTGCACTCGGCGACGGCCGCTGTGTAGTCGCTGCCTTCAAACTATCGCCCGACACCCTAATGGCACACACACACACACACACACACACACACACACACACACACACACACACACACACACACACACACACACACACACACACACACACACAC
>SDWI01000894.1:225856-247809 GCA_009193005.1 Lamellibrachia luymesi
TATTTATATATTTGTATATATATATATATTAATTCTGGATATCCCATAGCGGTGCTCCGTAGTAAGAGTAGCAGTATTCTTCGAATAACTTGCACTTTCTTTATATGACACAGAGCACCCATGAAGATGTTATGCCCTCTCCATCTACCATGAGTGCATACACATTACCAACATCAGCGTTGCAATGACTGATTGTGTCCATCATAACATATGTGCAATGGGTAATGGGCATATTAAAATGTCAGGCAAGAAGTGAAAAAGTATTGCCACGTGAAGTGATAGAGTATTGCCACTCCCCAATAACTTGTTGTAGTGTACCGAGTCCTGCAATGATGCATAAGCCAACACGGAGCAGCAGTCCCACAGACGACTGAGGGGAAGCGCTTGCGCTACGAATTATTGAACTGTTAAATTATGACGAAGTAGTTGTAAAGTTGAAAAACAATCTGTACCCATGCGATCTAGAGGACAATATCGATTGGCTGAACGCTCACTTTGACCAAACAGGTAAAGGCAAAGGACATACGTATCGTTGAGCTAGAGAAGAAGATACGTGCACCCGAAGAAAGCAGCGACAACCTTGAACAATACACTCGTCGTCCCATCTTACGAATTCACGAGGTTCCTTAGACAGGCGAGGGCGAGGACACCGACACCACAGTACTGGCAGTGATTAACGATAAGATGGGTGTCACCCTTCCACTCTCACTGCATGACCTAGAGAGGAGCCACCGCTTAGGTTGAAAGTGTACCGGCAGTCGACCCATCATCGTCAGATTTCGAACTGAACGAATTCGGGATAACGTGTATCGCGCCCGGTTCACGTTGAAGAAACATTGCACACACCAACTAAACGAACAAGTCTTCCTGAACGAGGACTTGACAGCGCGACGGTCGAAAATGGCGTTCGAAACGAGGAAGCTAAAGAAACTAAAGAAGCTGGCGGACTGTTGGGCGTTCAACGGAAAAGTCATTGTGACGGACCTGGCAAATAAGATAAAAGAAATAACATCAGATGACGACCTTCGTCTATATTAAGACAACAACATTTTAGTCGATGCCGTGTTTTCTTATACAATAACATATGACTGTAAACCTGTGACCAATGATTGATTCATTGTCAACACTGAGTGCCGCACTTCGATCAAGCGTCACCATATACCAGAGCGCCTGCTCGGTTTAGCCCACTGGGGTTTTAGTTGCAGTGGAATGACAGATTTGGTATTGCGCAATATAGAACCAAGTATTGTGCAACACAGTACTCGGTTTACCACTATCATAAATGGCCCAGTAGGCAATTAATCGGCCAAGCGTCCCCACATACAAAGCGGCCTGCTCTGACTAACCCCTTGGGTGGCTTTGTAGCCGCGGACCAGCAATGTTGGTATTGCGCAACACAGGATCAAGTTGGTGACTGCAGTCATACGTGAGTCATATGCTTGCTATTTCTTTATGTTGGCACATGCACATGCTCGACAGAGATGTGTATACATTGCAGGCACCCACACACATAATTACACGCTTTCAGCTAAGGTCAGTGTGACCCAGTGTCTCAATGAATTAGAATGAATCACTACCGTATACCAGAATGCAGGAATATTGTTCTAATATTAACTTCTTTGTGTGGTGACATCAACTTACATCAGTAGTTATTGGAAAGCGATGGCGATTTTTTTGCAGTCATACATGAGTAATATGTTTGCTATTTCTTTATGTTGGCACATACACAGGCTCGAGAGAGATGTGTATAAATAGCAGGCAGCCACACACATCATTACAACTCAGTGTACTCAGACATCGCCTGGTATCACTGGTATCACGAACGTGAACGATTTGCCGACTTTGAGCTTTGCGCAAGCACGGTAAGTAACAACTGCCTTCGATATGACAATGCCATCCAATATTTGAATTTGGTAAAGTAATTAAAGTAACGTGCATTTGTGTTAGGCATCGGAAAAAGGTTTTGTTATATTATTCTCTATCATTTCAAAGTAGGTCTAAATGATGTTATTTAAATAAATACTAAATCAGTATATATAAAATTGTCAATATATCGTCGAGACAAACTGTAGTTTTGGTAATGCAGAATGTTAGATATTGGAAGGTCTGGGGTAAAAGAGCTGATGGAATTGCCTTCTTTATGTAAGTTACCAATACCGTTAGACATTCCTGGTGTGTATTATTGGCGACAGCGGACACAAATCGTTTCATGTGTCATTAATTTGTGTGTGTATGTGTGTGTGTGTGTGGG
This sequence comes from Lamellibrachia luymesi, assembly GCA_009193005.1. Lineage (NCBI taxonomy): Eukaryota > Metazoa > Annelida > Polychaeta > Sabellida > Siboglinidae > Lamellibrachia > Lamellibrachia luymesi. The sequence continues at coordinate 228,108 of SDWI01000894.1, forward strand.
TGTGTGTGTGTGTGTGTGTGTGTGCGTGCGTGCGTGCGTGCCTGCGTGCGTGCGTGCGTGCGTGTATTTATTAATAAAGAAGAACCATTTCCCAATGGAAAAACAATTAACGATTTAAGACGGGCATATTATATGGAATATAAAGCATTTAGACCAAACAATGAAATTCATGTTCCTGATGCGTTATGTAATATATTTGGAGGTGATACAAAATGCGATTAATATTACTTTTATGACGTTGATTTTATTATTATTATTATTATTATTATGATTAATATGATTGTGACTATGATTACGATTATTATTATTATTATTAGTATTAGTATTATCATTGTGATTGTGACTATGATTATTATTATTATTACGGTTATTATAAATATTATGACTATGCTAATAATAATAATTATTATTATTCTATATTCGTTATCAGATAAACTTCTGCTCGCCGGGCAAACATGAAATCATTTGACGCACTGCTCGTCACGGCCTTGTTGCTTTTGGTCGCAAAAGCTGACGGCTTTGATCCATGTATGGTAAGTTTCAGTTTGCTTTACATGTGTACTGTAAAGGATATATATCCCTCTCCCTGTCTCTCTCTCTCTCTCTCTCTCTCTCTCTCTCTCTCTCTCTCTCTCTCTCTCTCTCTCTCTATGTCTCTCTGTTTCGGTGTGTCTGTGTGTCGCTCTTTATGTTTGTATGTGTGTATGTATGTAGTTATGTATGCATGTGTGTATGTATTTATGTATGTATGTATGTATGTATGTATGTATGTATGTATGTATGTATGTATGTATGTACGTACGTATGTATGTATGTATGTATGTTCGTATGTAGGTATGTATGTTTATGTGCGTATGTATATATGACTGTCTGTATTAAGTTTTTATGTGTGTGTGCGTGTGTGCGTGTGTACAAATAGCATAGTTTTAATTCTGAACATTTCAGGGAAAGGTCTGTCCAGCCGGTCAGTTTTGTGCGTCTGTCGTGCCGAACTGTGCTGAGCCGCCTTGTGCCCGGGTCGTCTCCTGCGTCACTACAGGTACGTTCGTAATCGCGTAATCTTTCTGGTGTGTCTAGGACCATCTTGGGTAATATGATCACCCATGTAATGTAATATTATGAGCCATGTGGAGAACATGTTCTCCGCGTCCTCCTTGAAAAGTAAATAACCCACGTGCGCAATAAAGACCATAGCAATAGTCTACCTTTACGTCAACTTTACACACAGCAAATATTTAGTCACGTGGCTCCAGAATATCAATGTGCAAAAGTGATATATATATATATATATATATATATATATATATATATATATATATATNCACATTACGTATTCTTACGTCTACTCCTATGTGTTCGACTGTTTTCTAGTTCCCCCAGCCACGTGTGCGTTGCAGTTCTGTCTTCTTCAAATTATGTGTTATCATTGAGTCATTACCACTATTTAAGTTGAATGTTGCTATGTATTCCAGTTTCGCCGGCCGTATGTCCGCTTGTGAAGTGTGCTGCATGTCCGGTAAACCAAATACCGAAGTTCGACAGTGCCGGATGTCAAACATGTCAATGCTACGACCCTTGTCGGGTGAAGTAAACTTTAATATTTACCACATCTCCAAAATTGCTTAGAAATATGTCATGGAAGTTTTTTTATCCAATATATCGACGTCTAAGTGATTTTGTAACGTGTCGGCACATAAGCAGCGTACCTTAGATGGTAGGTGAATACGTGTTTCGTTATATTTAACATGTATTTGGCCAAAATACTCAAGCTGCTGTCTGATATGTGTTCACAGTGTTAGGGTTGTGAGTTTATTGGTACAATGTCAACTACTCAATTGATTGAGTTAGCTCTGTAAATGAAAATGTTTACATAAATAATCCTTGGGTGATGCAACAATCGATTGTGTAGTGTAGACAACTTGACCTTATTATGCTAGTATATCATGCAAATAATTAAGTAGCATATGACATTTAAATATATAGTCATGCGACGATCCATCTAGTCATGCGTCGATCTCTTTAGATATACTTACGGGAACATTTTCAATAATGTCACTCGGTACTTCAGTTGTGGATTTCTTTAAACACAAGCACTTACTCGAGAACACGATTTTTTATTAACAAAAATTGTTTGTTGGTTAGCTTAACCTAACATTTAGTAACTATTGACGTATTTTTGAAAGTATATAGTGTTATTGTTATTATAACGACAACCACCCTACGTGGCTAATCTCCTGCATCTTTCAAATATCCCTAGGCAGCTAAGATCTTCAATTTCACAACAACTTAGTGTGCCTAAAACAAATTTTAACTTAAAGGTGTTGTCTCTGACGCTGCACCGACGGTCTGGAATGAACTCCCCGTCACTTTGAAAACATATGAAACTAAAGTTATCTTCCGAAATAAACTCAAGACATATTTATTCCAAATGTCCCTCGTTCTGATAATGACTTTTACGCGTCATTTATCACGATTATGATTAACGATTATTTTTTTTTCGCCTCTAAGCTCAGAGAATATAAGTGCCGTAGGAGTTAATTATTATTATTATTTCTTATGCAGGGAGTCAGATGTCCAGCAAAACAAGAATGTGTCACCAAGGAGACAGACGGCTGTATTCGTGCGGTGTGCGTGGGTGAGGGCTGGTATTATTTTTTATTAGTCTCCTTCTGAGCCATGTCTTCTTCTCTTCGCGGCGTTGGCGACCATGTCCCTCCAAACAATTATGTATTCTACCATTATCATAAGCTGTATGGTTTTGTCTGGTCTTCCAAGCCATACTGCAGTATTCATGTATATTGTTCTTTGTCAGCCTGTAGCGTTATTCGATGATGCTTTCAACAACGTGTATTTCAACCTTATTATTTTTCAACATTTATTATGGAAACGGCAACATTCTTTTTCTTATTTTAAATTAAGTATTTGTCTTTGTTGTCCTGCTCTTTGCGTAACTTCTTAATGTTAATGTGTTGTGTACAAGAACTGGTTCGCATCTGAGGAACCACAATTAAGTTGCTGCTAATCTATCCTCCATATGCGTATTTGTTGTCCGATATCTAGTAGAGAGTGCGTAGCAATTTGAAGTCGATAACTTATGATTACTACATGTTTACATTTTTATGTAGCTGTTTCAATAATGCGACTGTAACATTTATCCAGATCAACAATAACACGACATCGGACAGTGAACATTGTTGGTCGATGTTATTTAAGTTAAGAAACTCATATCCACTATTCTTTCAGTTTAACTGGTACATAAAGTATTGCAATTTAAAAAAATCAAACGTCGCTCTCTACGAAAAAATCACACATCCAAGTAGCAGAGCAACAAACCTGAAGTTAAACATTAGCCCAAGATAACTTGATGCAGCATAATTTACAGAGAAACTGCTGTGCTTCGGATGGGGCGATCCTCACTACGTCACCTTCGACGAAGCCATCATCAATTTCTACGGTATCGACGAGTACGTCATGGCCGAGAATAGTCTGCAGCCAGGGTGTGAGGAACTACCTGAGTTCCAGGTGTTAGTGCAGCAGGAACATCGTGGCGGCTATACACATGTCTCCTACATCAAGTACATCACACTCGTGTTGCCTGATTTTGTGGAAGTCAAGATAGACCAAAACCAACTATTGTATGTGAGTGTTAAATAAAATATTTTGTTATGCTGATTATGTGTATGTGTGTGTGTGTGTGTGTGTGTGTGTGTGTGTGTGTGTGTGTGTGTGTGTGTGTGTGTGTGTGTGTGTGTGTTTGTGTGTGTCTGACACATACGCTGTCTTTTTCAACCTTCCCTTTCTCTCTTTTTAGCATTTTACAATAATTGTTTGAATTTTGCTATGTGGTACGGTATATTCTTGCTTAACTAGGTCGGTGGACAAAGTGGACTTGTCATGCACCAAAGACATCATCAGCGTAGTTAACAGTGACGATTTCTGCGGCTCTTTGACGAACGACACTGGACGATTTGCAGCCTGCATAGTGAAGATGGTGCGTAACACATTTGTCAAATGTTGCACTCTCTTAAAATACGTCTTCATCTTTTTATACACGTTTGTACCTTGAGCCAACTCTAACATTTATCGACACGGCTGTTTGTGCGCATGCATCTGACCATTTCTGGGATAGGGGTGGTGCAGCATAGTTTAAGATGTTTAGATGGTTTCGTCACAAATTGTCCCTTTTCTCCTCGAAATACTGAATAGATGGAGCCTCAATCACATAATGTGGGGCTATGTCATACAAATGAGAGCCGGTGTACGAACACATTTCTTCTGGTGTTCAGGCATTATCTTACTTTATATTTGTTCAGGTTGTGTCCTCGCATATCAGATTCGTTGTCCCTCCATGTCACTAAGCTGGTTTTGACTACGGCTGTATTATACTTCATTGTTAGGATCTTACATAGTTCAATGATGTCTCCTTGGAGGCAACATCTGGAAACGTTCTTTGTAGTGAATGCCTTTTAATTATGTATGTATTTTAGTTGCTCTTCGTTTTCCATGGCTGCATAAGTTATTGATTCCACTCGTGATTAGTATTTTCAATGCGCTTCACTGCAATGGAGACCGCCTGCAGCCATCTAATTGCTGCGACAAAGGGATGCATTTTAGGTGTTCATATGTGAATGGAATTATGTATACCATCACATAAGAAAATAATTATATAACATTAACATCAGTTTGTGGATGATATTTCAAATGGTAGACCCCAGAATCCCCGACATTGGACTGCGGAACACGTGCATTGATCGATTGGCTAAAAGTTGACGTATACTGTTTTTGCAGAGTAAATTGCGTAATTTGACACAACTAGTGTAGTATGTAAGTGGAGTAAATGAAAAATAAATCGGTTGATATTAATACAATATTTATAAAATAAAGTTATATAGCTCATAGTATTCTCCATAACACGTAGTGCGTTTTTCAAAAAATGGTTTAAAATTAATACATTATATATTTATATATACATATCACTGAATTGATTAATTTGATTGATATTTTCGCAGCCCGGCATGGCGACGGATGTCTATGAAGGATGCAAGTTGGAGGTGTGCGCGAACAAGGTGTGTTCATCGTAGTTTCATTGGTAGCGTATATAACCTGTCTTGAAATGTACTTCACATCGAAGAAGTCAATCGTATCCTCTCAGGAAACATGTATTGCGGTTCGTCCTGCCACGTAGACGGGCACGATGAAAAGTTACTGTTATTTTACTCAATAGTTGCACAATTGTATATCGGTGCATTTATCATGCGCGTGCATCAGCGACTTGAACAGATTAGCACAGAATACGCCACAGTTGTTTGATGTTGGGAGAACATCGCAATAGATATATCTACGAACTTCCTACAGAATAGTGTTCCATCCATCAGAAACGAAGTCATGTACGTGTTACACCTGCGCTATATCACGCTACATAAACTGTCAATTCTACATGTGTTTGTGTGATTAGTGCCTTATCGTGTTTACTCATATTGGCAGAAAAACCTGAGATTGGCCAAGTTCCTGGCACAATCCTCAATCGGGACCTTTGTCACCCTGTGCGCGGGCAACGGACTCCTCACAACACAGACACTGGTGCCTTGTAAGTTGTATTACATTGTTTTTCAAAATAGTTTTAATTCGTAATATTTATAAGTATTTTCAGAATCAGAAAGTGAAGATATTAAGCAAGATTGCCATCCAACGCAAAATGCCCATATTGTAAATGGCCAAGGAAGCATTTGGTCTATGGAGAATCCAACAAGTCTTCATCTATGTGTTAACCTCCGATCTGAGATATTCATCAATCTTGTTTTTAAACACATTCACGCTGCTAACATTTATCATGTTTACTGTACTACATTTGTACTTTACGTAGGCATTTTTATTTCCCAACATTATTAAACGTTTACTGTTTTTCATACAATTCTAGATCGTTTTTCTCCACAATATTTCACCCGTCTAAATACTTTTGGGTTTTATTATCGTCTGAGTCATTGTTTTATATTAAGATTAATAAACGCTTAGCGCTTGATGTCTACGACGTGGTGTATACTTTGCTTTTCTAATAATTCAAAAATAACTGATATTATTCTCTTATTTATTCTCGAACGGTATATAAATAATGGGACGACCTTTGCTTCTTTCCATTCGGAAAGAAACATTCCCTGTTTTAGTCACTTCTCCAATTGCTGTGCTATTTTGTTGTGCTGTTTCCATTAGTTGCTTTGGTGGAATGTTATCACCGGCACGTGAATTATGATCTTCCATTTCCTTTGCCGTAATGTTTTTAGCTAAAATTTATGGAGTTACAATTAACTGCCCGAAATAGTGTGACTTAGGCTCTTAAAAATTAGCATCTGTTTCTGGTACATAATTAGTATCCTCTCTAGTAAACAGTGAACTGAAATATTATGTCTCCCGCCATTAACAATTGTTGTGATATATTATATTTCCAGAAATGTCTTATATTGGTCCAACCTGATCGCGAACGTTTTGTTTACATATATCATCATGCAGAAAAAACTGTTGCTCTCATTTGAATAGCTTGTATATGTGTGTATACTGACAAGAACACGAATAATGCACATTGTCCTCTTGTTTTCAGCGTGTCCAGGGGAACTGATGTGGTCCAGGTGCGGCCGCGAGTGCACTCGCACTTGCCAGAGACCGTACTGCCGCAGCTACAAGTGCATCAAGAAATGCTACTGTCCTCGCAAAAAGCCCTACCAAAACGGCAACAGATGTCTCTCCTATCGCCAGTGCAAAGCCGAAGGTCTCTGGCGACGTGTCGGTTAACCTCATTTCGCTGCACACCAAAGGTTACTATCGAAGCAGCAACAGGCGGCTTGTGACCAGTTAATTGTCTACATCTGGGAAAATATATCTGAAAACATATTTTGACATGTGCACAAGAGCGTTGTCTTATTAATGATGCAGAGCATATATTAAATATGGTGTCGCAAGTCACATTTTGTGTTTCGATTATTTATACTAGCAAAAACGGGATAACTTTGTAGTTCATACGTAACGGTCATGATAGCAATGTTTAATTGTTACTTTTGGCCAATGCGTGGGTGCGTGCTTTCTACTATCTTTTTATTGTGCATTGGTCCTCGGTCTGCGACCTCGGGCCAATATCTGGGAGCGATGTTCTACTAGAATTAACATAAACCGCCCAGATGGCGCTACGTCCTCTTAAACGGCTTAAAGTATTCGCCGCGTGCGCGGGTGGTTTCCGCGATTGTTGAAAGTTAAAGTTTTACGTAATGAACATTTGTATTACCATAAACCATTAAGAACCCTTGAGTTACGGGGCATTTCTAAAAAATAAAGACGTTACGTTTCATTCGTGGGGTCGTATATGTATACCTGAAAGTTTGGCGCCCGAGCCGTCTAGGAGGAAAACTTGAAAATAACCATTTACAAACATGCACGTATGCATACGCTAGCTTGATAATAGTTAGACGATTCAGTTATAGCGTTACTTTAAAGGGACAGAAAAGTAACCGTTTTGGGGCAATGTACTTAAAAGGTAGATATTCTTGATGATCAACTAAAATCAAGAATATCACGCTAGTAGTTCACTCAGAATGTGTTCCATATGTTGGGTTTCTGGACATTTCTCCGAATGACCGCGGGTTGACATGTTAACCAGCGCGACCGATAAGACTATAAGTGATGTATTAAGGGAGGCCGGCATACACAGAACCAGCAAAATGTCAAACAGACGTGTTATTTTGCCTGAAAGTGGACTTGATTAGTAAATAAATTCGAAAATATGTTACAAAAGTTTTGTTTAAACTTAAAAAACCTGGCCGTATACATTTGAAAAGAATAAGAATGGGTATACATATATAAATTTTAATTTGGAGAGCGAATATTGCCAGAATACCACACCCATTAAATTAAGATGTTGTGTGTTCAATTGACGTTCCCCTCTTCCGCTGTCTTTTACTTGAATTAATTAACTAACGATGTCAGTTCTTGGCGCGCCGAAACACTGGAGTTGTCTGTATCTGACGAATTATGTGATGGATTCATATGTCCTCTATCTAGATATTTTGCAATATGAATGCCCTGTGACACATATGATTGCATGCAGGCAGCGCATCTCAAAAACGTATCTTGATAGCAGTATGCAAGCATCTGCATCATAGATTGGTATTAGCAGTATAGAAGCGTCAAATAGTCGGACATACACAGTCTTGTTGATATGCCTCTTTTTAGAAAATATGTAATTTCTAAGTGTACCAAAGGCTGTCGATACAACGACTTTGTGTCGAGTGACATATATCTGTGTAGACAGCTTAGTGCAACCCAAGAAAAAGAACTCTCTCACAGTCTCGAGGTTTTCGATTTTCAGAACAATACTCCTGTCCAAAGAAGTCATGATTATGCATTTGGAAAAGTTGATGTTCATCTGCATATTTGATGGGAAAGCTGAAGTTGGTATCTCGTTTGAACTCCTGGATAATAAAAATGTGCGGAATATTGGCATACAGTTCGACGAGACCGTGACAATGGAGGCGCATGCTACGGCGGTTTGTAAATCTGCTCGCTACCACCTACGCAATATTGCAAAAATTAGGCGCCATCTAACCCCTAGTGCAACAAAGTAAATTGTGCACGCATTTGTGACAAACAGACTCGACTTTGGCAAAGCGATGCTGTACCGACTTCAATTCCAACAAACTCAACGACTCCAAAGAGTGCGGAATTGGGCGGCCCGCCTCATGGTTGGTGCCACGACGTTAGTAGTATGTTGGTGTTTTTGAGGGATCAAATTTGGGGCAGATCTTGGGTAAGTTTCTGATTGGTCGAAATTTGAAATGGAGCGTTCTGATTGGTCGTGCGCTTATTGCCGTCAGGGGCGCCACGGTATAATTCCCTATTATCGCTCAAATGGGCAGATTTTGGGTAAGCATATGATTGGTCGACAGCAGTTTCACCACCAGGGGGCGCCACGTGTCATCCCCTATTATCGCCCCTGAGGCACTGTTTTGCGGTAATATTGTCGCCAGTAGCGCTACGGGTCAAGTGTGTCGACGGTTCTGATTGGTCGAGAGCAGTCAAGTGAATTACAGTTCCTCATTTGCATATCACGTGACCTCTCTATTGAGGCTGCCATCTTGTTTTGCTGCCATGTTGTTTTGCGACGATACGGTCACCAGGGGGCGCTGCTACGAATCATATGTGTCGACCGGTTCTGATGGGTCGAGAGCAGTCACGTGACTTATGACGTCACAGCTCCTCCCCTATTATCTAAAACGAGGAGATTTTGGGACACTGTTTTGCGATGATACGATCGCCAAGGGACTCTACAGGTCAAGGTCAAAGGTCGGTGGCGAGCGTTCTGATTGGTCGAGAGTCCTATGACGTCAACTCATCAAGTTTGAATACAATTGTCAGTTAGGGTTAGGGCTAGTAACCCTAATGGAAAATTCGAGAAAAAACTGGTAAACTGTAGGAACGATTACCAGTTTGGGTTAGGGTTAGTAACCCTAATGAAAGATCAAAGGTCACTGACCTGTTGTACTGATACAATTGCCAGTTAGGGTTAGTTGTTTAGTGTTAATAACTCTAATTCTATCATCTGTAGTGAACCCTAGTACGAACTCTGACCCTAACCCTAAAAGAACATGCAGGAACAACGGTTGTGATGACAGTGGTGGTTCGGTTTACTACTGACGATTATGGCACACTTTTCGAGACGTGTCTGGGTACAGAACCGGTTTGATGTTTTTTTTCTTCTTTTCTGGAACGTTCGAACGACGTCATGGAATTATCCACGCCCACGAAAAGAAACACGATCCCGCATTTCCACCCTGCTAGCAGACTGAAACCTAACGGTCGAATGTTAGTGCATGCAGCGGGGAAAACGTAGGCGTGCTTGTAAGCTATACAACGCATATTGCATCGATGCATTATATCGAGCACTTTTCGACGTATGTCGTTTCGCGTCGACACCTACATATTGCCTATTTCACCACGAGTCTGCAAGAACACCGCGAGGTCAAAAGGTCAAGGTCAACAAAAAATACCGCCGCTTTCTGGAACGTTCGAACGAAGTCACGCCTTTTCACCCAGCTAGCAGACCTATTGGACGAAAGTTCTTGCATGTAGCGGGAAAAACGTAGCCGTGCATGTAAGCTGTACGACGCATATCGCCTCATTGCATTATATCGAGAACTTTTCGACGTATGTCGTTTCGCGTCGACACCTATATATCGCCTATAATGATACGAGTCTTCAAAAACACCGCGAGGTCAAAAGGTCAAACCAGTTTTCCGGCGAAAGTTATCCAGGCACGTCGGTTTGAACCGGTTCAAACCGGTTTGAATCAGATTTCCCGCCAAATGTGTCCAGGCACGTCGACCGTGCTGTGCACGTGTTGTGCGTCAGAACCGGTTCAAACTGGTTCAAACCGGTTCAAACTGGTTCAAAACGGTTTATTTGTACGAAGGCTAACTAATACATTCTCCTATCACAATCGTTCTCCAAACTTTGCACACCTATTTCGTCGCATCACCAGCAACGATGAAATACACATGTTCAAAATGCAACAAAGTGTTTGGAAAAAAACACCATATGCTAAGGCATATAAGAACGGTGTGTAATTCCACAACTGTTTGGCCACCATCAGTATGCATAAAATGTGGTAAGGTGTTCGCAAGAAATTACCATTTAGAAAGGCATATAAGAACGGTTTGTGTCGATACCGTTTTACCACCATTGCCAAAAAGAGCGAAAAGGGAAGATACTACACTCCGCCACCCGTTCATTAGCGAAGATCCCATTGACCCACCCGATCGATTTCCCTTCTCCGACGCTCTGTCAACAGATTTGTTAGAAGTCGTTCGCAACAATTGGTCCTCCATTAGGACACGCGTATCCAGAGGTCCTCTCCAGACCAGGGTAAATTTTAGACTATGAAGTCTAGATACGACTACTCTAGAAACTCCATTGAAGACCATGTTCGAACAACATACCAATGCTTTCAAAATCAACTTGAGTTATGGATTTGTTTTGAAAATCAAAAACACAGGATGTTATAGGTACTACCATTCCTCATGCAATTGCTGTGGTCGATACCTGGACGAACCCAGGCTCATCACCAATCGGGATGAGTTTGATGTTTTTTTAGGTCATATACAAAACACAGACGTCTTACAGTGGGTCATATCGCAGAGACCTGACTCTGCGTGGATTTGTGAAATCGTCACAAATGTGACTTTTTTTATTAATAAAAACATAAACTACCCAATTGGGTGCGTCGTCATGAATCCCCTGCCGACATACATCAAGAAGAACAAAGCCGTCATCGGTCTATAAAGAGAACCCATTCATCACAAGAGGTACAACGATAATTCGTGCCTCTTTTGATGTATAGCTCTTCATCGAGGAGGCGATCGCTATCATTTGGAATCTGCCGTTATGAAACTTTATGAGACGTACAAACAGGATGACGATGTACCCATGGAAGAATTTGCCGGAGTCACACTCGAAGACTTCTATCGCATAGAGACAACTTTCCAAACGAACGTGTGCGTTTATATACTCGTCGAATTTGATGATGATGACGGAAAGAAGACCGCAGAACTCGTCCGTCGATCGTTGTGCCATTATTCTGACACGATGTATCTCAATCTTCACGAGACACACTTTTCGTACATACAAAACATTCAAATGTACTGCCACTCATACATATGCCGGAAGTGCGGCGAGTGTTTGTTTAAAAATGTAAGGCAGCTAAGCAGACACGAGCGCACGTGCACGGGAGGTGTGCGTCGGGTCTATCCCGGCGGCGTGTACCATTCGACTCCGTCGGTATTCGAACGTCTGGACGACGAGAACATCCGAGTCCCCGAATCGTTGCGGTACTATCCGTACCGTGCCACCTTTGACTTCGAATGTTGGTTCGACACCGCACGACTTCCGTCGGACAGCGACAAGATGCAGTGGGTGGCGCGTCACGTCCCGTTGAGCGTCAGCGTGGCGTCCAACGTGCCGGGACACGAACAAGTGCAATGTCTCGTCACGGATGGAGACACCAACAAGTTGGTGAGAGCCATGATGGACATTTTGCAAAAGATGAGTGACGCCGTCTACGAAAACATAAAGAATTCTTACGAGGACGTGCCAGCTCGACTGGTAAAAGCATGATCGAAATATGACGAAACATTGCGCAATGCACAATCACCTGACGACGAGGATTCTCGTCAACCGAGCAACCCGTACAAAAGGCTGATAAAACAACTTCACGACTGGCTTCATAAATTACCAGTCATCGGCTTTAATTCGGGGAAATACGATCTCAATGCCGTCAAACAGTTCCTCGTTCCCTACTTCCTATCAAAGAAAGAGGAGGAAGAAGAATAAATGGAACAGGACGACAAAGAGAAAGAAGAAGAAGAAGAGAACGATGGCGTCTGTTCGTTTTTTGTCATCAAACGCGACAACACGTTCTGTCTGTCGACGGATAAGCTAAAATTCCTAGACATGACCAATTACATAGCCCCGGGATTCAGCTACGACAAATATCTGAAAGCGTACGGTTGTAAAATAACAAAAGGGTTTTTCCCGTATGAATATATGGACTGTCTGGAGAGACTTGACGATACCGCACTTCCAGCAAAAGTAGCCTTCTTCAGTCAATTGAAGAACGAAAGTATTTCCGACGAGGATTACGTCGGTTGTCAAGAGGCCAGGCGCGATAACGGCATGACGACCCTGCGAGACTTTCTTGTCTGGTACAACAACAGAGACGTGGTTCCCTTTCTACAAGCCATCGACAGACAGTCCGCCTTCTACCAACAACGCGGCATAGACATGTTCAAGCAGGGCATCAGCGTACCCGATCTGACGTTGCTCTACCTGTTCAACGGTCTTCCGGAGAAGACGTACTTTACGCTCTTCAACGAGAAGAATAAAGATCTTCATCATCTCGTCAAAGATCACATGGTTGGTGGACCTTCGCTCGTTTTTCACCGCTGTCGCGAGAAAGGAGTCACCACGTTACGTCAGAACGAGTACGGAGAGGCCGCTCGTCCGTGTCGATCGATCGTCGGCTACGATGCCAACGCTCTGTACCTGTGATATCTCATGCAAGACATGCCGATGGGACGACGGGAAGAGAATAACTTTAGACCCGAGACGGCACAACTGCACGGTCAGATGGCCGTAGAATGACATGGGAAGCCACAAGAACGGGACGCGCCATACGACATCAAGTGAACGGTCGAGAGAAGAGGATCGGTAAATTTCCGGTGGACGGGTGGTGCAGCGAGACGAACACGGCGTTTCAGTTCCACGGATGTTTCTACCACGGTCACCCTTGCTTGGGTATAGAAACGAACGCCGATCAACGGGAAACTCATGACCCAACTGCTTGCCGAGACCCGAAAAAACACCGCCTACCTACGTCACTTTGTCAAGATCGTCGAGTTGTGGGAATGCGAGTGGAAAGAGACGAGAAGAGATCCGATCGTGAAAAAGTGTCTGGATGCTGCCTTTCCACGACGACGCCACGTGCGGTGGACGACGATGTCGCAACAGATCCTGAGAGGCGTGCGTGACGGAACCATATTCGTATTGAGCGAATGTGATGTTTCGGTGCCGATAAAATTACACGCGCATTTTCCCGAAATGCAGCCGGTGTTTAAAAACATCCGTCTGACCCGCGACGATCTCGGACCTTTCATGCGCCGATACGCCGAAGAACACGACATCATGACGACTCCGCGGCGCGTGCTCATGAGAAGTTTCCACGGCGATAAGATATTGCTCGCCACGCCGCTCCTGAGATGGTACCTGGAACACGGACTCGAGGTGACGCGCGTCTATCAGGTCGTCGAGTACACCCCCATCCCGTGCTTCCGGCGGTTCGGCGACGCTGTGTCCACGGCCTAACGCGAGGGAGACGACCACCCGCACAAGACCATCATCGCAGACACCATGAAGTTGCTGGGGAACTCGGGTTACGGGAAGACCATCACCAACGTGGATCGACATCGCGACGTGAAATATTTCACGGAGAAGGCGGCATCGCTCATGGTCAACGATAGACGGTTCAGACAACTCGACGTCGTCGTCGACGATGCGTACGAGATAGCGATGAACAAGAAAACCGTCACGTACGCCCTGCCCGTACACGTGGGGTTCTTCGTTCTGCAGTACGCCAAGATGCGCATGTTGCAGTTCTATTACGACTTCATCAACAGGTATCTGGAACGTCCTCTTTTTCAGTACTGCGAGATGGATACAGATTCCGCCTATTTGGCCTTGGACGGCGAGTCAGTCGACGACCTCGTGACCCCGGAACTACGAGAACAGTATTTCCGACATCGACAGAATATTGCGACGAACATCAGAACGAGTACGTGTGCTATCGACTCGCCGATCGTCCGTGGGTGGTGACGAGGCGTGCTGTAAGGCGCGCAAGGCGTACGATAAAAGGACACTGGGTCTGTTCAAGGTCGACTGGTCCGGTGACGGGTTCGTGGGGTTGTGCAGCAAGACGTACTATTGTTTCGGAGCCACCGACAAGTACAGCACCAAAGGACTGAGCAAGCGTCACAACGCCATCAACAAGGACGCGTTCCTAGAGGTGCTCGCCATCCGTCGGAGAGGAAGTGGAAAGAACCGCGGGTTCCGGGTGCATCGCTCGTCCGTGTTGACGTACGTGCAGGAAAGAGCGGCTCTCACCTACATCTATGCCAAACGCGTGGTGCACGAGGACGGAGTGAGCACGGGTCCGGTGGACTTGTAGAAAAGACGATGCACGCCGGTCGTACGGCCTGTTGACGTAGTGCTAGGCGACGTGTTCGTACTGGTTATAATCACCGTTGTAGGTTTGGTGTTCGCAAGCGTTATAGACGGCGAATTTCTTATAAGAGGAGACATGCTAGAACCTTTCGTCGTTGAGCACACTGCTATATTCGTAATGTGCAGCTTGGATCTTATTTCATTGCTGGTGCAGGAGAGTGGACTTTCTTTAATTCGAAGTTCTCGTTTGAGGAGTTTCCGTACCAACTTCGTGCTCGCTGGTATGATAACTTTGATCAGGTTAAAGTACTGTCTGTTACATACAAGATATGGATCCATGATGTTAGCCCTGACCAATCAGTGTCTCGAGGTGATGCTTTGGTTCCTCTCATGAGAGTTCCTGAATTCCGCTGGAGTTACGATCCCGAACTTTCAAAGAACATTTTCACCTACTGTGTTGTCTATGCATCCTACATCTAAAACGTGTTCTAGTCGGAAAAAGCGTCATCAGTAGTAGCGACAGACTATATAAACAGAGCCGTTACTAGAACTGCCACCACAACCGTTCTCCGATCTCTACAGAGCAGTTCGATTCAACACCATGGCCACGCAGCCTACCGCCGATATTCAGTCTCCGATCAACCTGTCACAGCTCCAGTCGGAAGCGAGTAACGGCAAGTATACATTTACCCGTCCGTTAACAATACTAAATTGCGCCGTACAAGATAAATACGTCGTGTACGTATCGTGTCCGCAATGTCTCAAAGGAATGCACCCGGAAAACAATGACTGCTTTTGTCCAATTCATCAATGGCAACCAGTTCCCGTGTACAGATTCGCCTTGCGGATCCTGCTATCAGATTGGCTGGGGGGGGAGGGTGTTGGGCAACTGTTTTCAATGAAACAGCAGCAGAGGTGTTGGGATTTAGTGCCGACACCTACGTTAGTATGACGTCGATGGAAGAGCGATACGCTTCACTCTCGCCGCTGCTAGGGACCCGTGTCATGGTGACCATTACGAAACGGGTGAAGAATGCATATGTGAACTACACCGTGTCAAAACTGGAAGTGATAGACATGAACATTGAATAGCGCTGTACTTAGATGCCGACGGATGCGACGATTACTTCTGCTCGTTTGACCTGTCACCATGACAGGCTGCGTTTCGCACCTTCACGAACGAACATTGTACCGAGTGGACTCGTAATAGCAAGATACTTCAAAGTCCTCTTTCTAACGTTTGTGGACAATATTGCATTGCTTATGTATTGTTTCGTTGTAACGGTTTTCGACGAGAACTTTTATCAATCTATTCAGCACCGATTTAGTAACTAACGATTGCCGCGTGTTTGAGTGATTTAAACAGCTGCGATGAGGTAGACTGTACTATCGCACATCGTACATCGATCGAGCCTCTGGCGCGGTGGAGACACCCCTAAGCTCGCGTCCTCTGGCGTGATGGTAAGCATCCGTAAGTCGTCTCATCATCATCATCACCCTCGAGCCTCTGGCGCGGTGGAGACACCACTAAGCTCGCGACCTCTGGTGTGATGGTAAACATCCATAAGTCGTCTCATCATCATCATCATATTCATCATAGTTGTAGTCTTAGCGATATTACATGCTACCCTCGTTGTATCGTCATGCCGATCGTGTCGTTCAATAAAATACGTGTGCGCTCATTTGATATCGTGTTGTGTTCGTTTCCTCGTTAGCACCTTTGATCCACATTAACGACCCTGTTAAAGAAAACACACACACACACACACACACACACACACACACACACACACACACACACACACACACACACACACACACACACACACACACACACACACCCAAACACGCTCCGTGGCGGCGCACACAACTTCACACAATGTTTGCCTCCCTCACTACTACCAACTAGTCTCCAATGTTTACCTCCCTCACTATTACCAGCGGCTGATCAGTGTAAAAAAGACAAGACGAGTGGAAGCGCACGAGTCAAAATCCACCAACAGTGGCTGACCAATGTCAAAAAAGACTAGACAAGTGGAAGCGCACAAGTCAAAGTCCACCGACAGCGGCTGACCAGCATCAAAAAGACAAGACAAGTCAAAGTCCACCAACAGCGACTGACCAATACTAAAAAGACAAGACGAGTGGAAGCACACGAGTCAAAGTCTTCCAACAGTGACTGACCAATACCAAAAAGATAAGACGAGTGGGAGCGCACAAGTCAAAGTCCACCAATAATATGTGACCAATGTCAAAAAAGACAAGACGAGTGTGAGTGCACAAGTCAAAGTCCACCAACAGTGACTGACCAATGTCAAAAAGATTCACAATATCAAAAATGACAAGACGAGTGGAAGCGCACAAGTCAAAGTCAATCAACATCGACAGACCACGCACAAGCCAAAGTCCACCAACGGTGG
Organism: Lamellibrachia luymesi; assembly: GCA_009193005.1. Classification (NCBI taxonomy): domain Eukaryota; kingdom Metazoa; phylum Annelida; class Polychaeta; order Sabellida; family Siboglinidae; genus Lamellibrachia; species Lamellibrachia luymesi. Next base: position 245,279 of record SDWI01000894.1, read on the forward strand.
TTGATTTCTTCAAGTTGTATATGACAGTGTCTTGTTTTTTTCAAGTTGTGTATGACAATGTCTTGTATTCTTCAAGTTGTATATGACAGTGTCTTGTTTTCTTCAAGTTGTAATTGTAACATGAAAGTTTATAGTATAAAAGTTTGAGTTATGAAACTTTGCAATTTTGAAGTTTGTATGTTGAATCTTGTAAGTTGGAAGTTTGTGTGGAAGTTTGTGATTGGAAACTAGGTAATATACCTCCAAACATAAACTTTTCATAACACCAAGTTTCACATCACAAACGTCCAACTATCCAAATTACAAGATTCAACTTACAAACTTCAAAATTGCAAAGTTTCTTAACACAAACTTTCATATCATAAACTTTTATGTTACAAACTTTCTACTTACACACTTCCAACTTGCATATTTTCAACTTACAAATTTTCAACTTTCAATTTTCATGTTACAAACTTCCAACTAACAAATTTTCATAACACAAACTTTCAAAACATGAACTTCCAACTTTCAAACTTCCAACTTACAAACTTCCAACTTGCAAACTTCCAACTTACAAACTTTCATATCATAAACTTTTAAAACATAAATGTCAAAAAGACAAGACGAATGGGAGCGCACAAGTCAAAGTCCACCAATAATAGGTGACCAATGTCAAAAAAGACAAGACGAATGGGAGCGCACAAGCCAAAGTCCACCAACAATGACTGACCAATACCAAAAAGATAAGACGAGTGGGAGCGCACAAGTCAAAGTCCACCAATAATAGGTGACCAATGTCAAAAAAGACAAGATGATTGGGAGCGCACAAGTTAAAGTCCACCAATAATGGGTGACCAATGTCAAAAAAGACCAGTTTACCATAACTCCTATAGTTTATCCATACCTCCTACAATTTACCTATAACTATCATACCTCCTACAGAGTACCGTACCTCCTACAATTTACCTATAACTATCATACCTCCTACAGAGTACCGTACCTCCTACAGTTTACCTGTAACTCCTACAGTTTACCCATAATTCCTACAGTTTACCCTTAACTCCTACAGTTTACCCATAATTCCTACAGTGTACTCATAACTCCTACAGTTTATCCATAATTCCTACAGTTTACCCATACCTCCTACAGATTACCCATAATTCCGTATAAGTACAAAAGGTCAGTGACCTTTGGCCTTTCATTAGGGTTACTAACCCTAACCCTAACTGGTAACCGTTCCTACAGTTTACCAGTTTTTTCTCGAATTTTCCATTAGGGTTACTAACCCTAACCCTAAATGACAATTGTATTCACACTTGATGAGGTGACGTCATAGGACTCTCGACCAATCAGAATGCTAGCCACCGACCATTGACCTTGACATGTAGCGTCCCTTGGCGATCGTATCACCGCACAACAGTGCCCCAAAATCTCCTCGTTTTAGATAATAGGGGAGGAGCTGTGATGTCAGAAGTCACGTGACTGCCATCAGAACCGGTCGACACATATGACTCGTAGCAGCGCCCCCTGGTGACCGTATCATCGCAAAACAACATGGCAGCAAAACAACATGGCAGCCTCCATAGAGAGGTCACGTGATATGCAAATGAGGAACTATGACGTCGTAGTTCACGTGACTGCTCTCGACCCATCAGAAACGTCGACACACTTGACCCGTAGCGCCCCTGGCGTCAATATTACCGCAAAACAGTGCCTCAGGGGGATAATAGGGGATGAAACGTGGCGCCCCCGGTGGTGAAACTACTCTCGACCAATCAGATGCTTACCCAAAATCTGCCCATTTGAGCGATAATAGGGGATTATACCATGGAGCCCCCTGGCAGCAATAAGCGCACGACCAATCAGAACGCTCCATTTAAAATTTCGACGAATCAGAAACTTACCCAAAATCTGCCCCAAATTTGATCCCTCAAAAACACCAACATACTACTGACGTTCTGCCGCGCAACACCGCTACTGAGAGAGGCACACTGGATGCCGATAGCAGTGCGAGTTGAATTCAAGATACTACTCCTCGTACACAGAGCACTCAATGGGCGTGCATCGGACTACGTCGCCAACTATGTCGGCCGACGTCTGCCATCTAGATCGTTGCGTTCGAGTTAACTGAATCTGCTTTGTGTCCCACGAGTTAAACGGATTTGGGGAGATCGATCTGATTGATTGATCTGGATTAAACATGATAAGTTTTTTTGTTAGATGCAGCCTTCTTCCTATAGAAGGCGCCTGTTACTATCGTGAAGGAATAACCCCTTTCCATAACAGTCGGCTGAGATTCCTACCATTTTTATGGCATTTAACTTTCATATCAATCATCCGGTACCAATTAGACATAATTCAAAGTCATTAGTGACGACTGTGGTGCCCTTACGCGGCTACCTGGTGAAGTTAGTGTCTGCGTTGTGTCGACATCTGGCGGCGGTATTGTCATTACGATTCAAACATGTTTGGTTCTCGCAATTTGTGTTTATGTTTGTTTTGCTTTTTGTAAAGCCAATGAACAATTTCTACAACGTGTGTTTATGAAA
>SDWI01000895.1:12715-36826 GCA_009193005.1 Lamellibrachia luymesi
TGGGTATGAAAACACTGATAGTACTATTTTTTATCACCTAAGAAAGAATTAGAACTAGAGGACACGAAGTAGTATTAGTGAGGGGTCAGGGTAGATACAATCTACATGTTGTGTAAATGCTGCCAGCGTGAATACGCTAAGAACAAAATTGACAAATATCTCAGTAGGGCTGACATAGATGACACATTGTTGTACTCCCGATAAGCCAATGGTTTCCTTGTTCACTTGCCATCTGGGCCTTTTGTCTTGAATGGCAATCTGGTTAAATATCGTTAAATCGCAAGCAACAGCGAGAACAACAGCCTACCTTACGACAGTTTTCCTCCATTGTAGGTTCGCCGTCAGTGCGCAGACACTGTCGCTGCCGCGTGCGCTGTCCCCCGCCGCAAGGCACGCCGGGATCCAGCACACAGGCTCCCCAATCCGACCACTGCCAGCTGACTTTGAAGAAGTTGACGCCGAGATCCCACAGTTCCGACTCGACCACATGGGGACACTTGACGCCGCTGCCCAGGGCGGGACGACGCAGCACCATGCGATATCGCTGCGTCTTCGTTGGTTTGTCGCAGCCCTGCACAGAATGTGAGAGTATCGGTGAGAAAAAACGAAGGCGCGAAAAATGGCTTGGTCACTGTGTCTTAGACCGGCTAAGTTTAGACCCCTTACGCCAAGTATATTTTATCAAATGGTGCTTGTGTGTACAGAGAGGAGATACCCCGTACCCAACTTTGAACTTTGGCAGAACTTTTCATATTACGGGCATTTTCATTATAACATAATATGCCCAATTAGATCACAGCAAAACGCAATATCAAAACTACAAAGATCATTCTTCCAAGTTATTAATGTTAACTTATTCTGCCTGCACAGCGTAAATCAGGTGCGTAATGTCTTAGTCATTTCTGCATTTGTTCACACGATGCCATAGATGTTACGCCAATACGCGAGTAGATGTCCTATGCCAAACATAATCATGCTTTAGTAGTCCCAATAATTAACATATGAAATAGAGCCTTACATCTTGACAACCTGTCCACTGCGACCACGCGGAAACGACACACTGGCCAGGGCACGGGGCGTGGCAGTAGTTCACAACTTTCGGTTTTGTTTCTGCTTCGCATTTGCTTTCTTTCGTTTCGACCCATTCAATTCCGGAGAGCTTCATGCACCTGCGCGAAAACAATAATGGGGTCTAATTAATTACTTCTTATGTATGTTACATAAGCTGATCATCAATTAATCTGTTCCGACACTCTGTCTCTAGAACATATAAAAACTGAGGCAAGGTCGCATTTTTTTCGCGCTCCCATGTCAGACAAGGTTAAACGACACCCTTTTTAAATCCTGGTATTATATGTTAATTGGAGACCGTGTATCGTGGATGAATTGTTTTAATAAATCCTGTCTCTTTAAATCGGATGGAAAGAAACGCACGTATGATGTAGAACATCTCATATAACCCGCTCTTGATGCTTGTGCGTTGTGCGAAATTGCGAACAGACAAGCTTGTCTAATGAGACATTGCAAAACGCCTCACGACCATAGTATCACTGCAGATAACGTGTTTACATAGCGCAGTGTCCCCATGTTACCCTACATTTCACCTGCGACAGACCTGTTCATTTAAACATCGATGTTTATGAAAATAATTAAGTCACGCTGCGATTAATACGCGAAAGTGAGTCTCATCTAATGTTCGACGCTCTGGTACCGGGATAGACTGGAATGACTAAACACAAAATAATGAGCATGTGCAGACACATCTGTCGCTTGTAACTCTTCATGTTCTATCTAGATATCATATTAGCCTGGATCCGTAATGCAACATTGTTAACATTTCGATATTCTTATTGTACTGTTTATTCTGACCGGATAATTTGATAAGTCTGTCAAATTTACTCTGTATCCATTGCAATATAAGACAGTGCCAGATTCAATTACAGATAAAATGTGGAAACGTGACATGCGCACGGCTGCCAGTGAAGGCACTACTACATACTCTCGGTAGAACATCAGAGTTAGAGCTATGCAGTGGATGTACAGACAATGCTGCCACCTTGCGAATGGCGAATTCACTAATACATTTATAATATTATTTATACAAAGCCTGATTATGCATGCAATGTTCCAATTACCAGAGACCGCCTCAATCGCAATAAGCTGTGCTACTCTCTGAGCTGAAGCAGTCTACATCTACATCCTGTATGCATTAGCAACAGCATAGCTGACATTATAGGTTGGCATGCAAGTATAGCCCAAAAGCCAAATGTATCATCTCTGCTCTGTTGGTGTGTACATTAATTATCACAACTATATAATTGCTGTAAATTATTACCACTAGTTACCTCTAGTTATGACTAATTATTATGCGTCCATTATTAACAGTAAAATAAACCAATCACGCGAGTGTATACCTGACTATGCGAGACTGCAGACCAGGCCCGCAGCCATTAACTTTGCTGATTGCGACGAGGGCGGTGCACTCACTCCAATCGGACGCTGTCCATTGGAAGTGGTCACAGGGCAGACTGCACGGTACAGACTGGTACTCCTGCAAAGGCAAACACATATATTGGTTAAACCTTGGAAATGAAACAAAAGTCACATGAAAGAGTTAACATAAACTAACTATTTCCAACTATAACCACGCTTGTGGTTTTCTCAGAATTTGTTCTAAAAGTGGGATATTCTTGTCAAATCACAATTCTATTGGCTGACATGTTTATTAGGCGATCAACAAACGCCTGACAGTTCAAAGAAATCGACTTCCGGTGAAACGCATCAAGTGCCTTCGACCGAAATCGAAAGGCCATCGCAAGCAACGCAGACTGTCAATCAATCGAGCTGCTAAGTCAGAGCGGGATAAGTTTAGTAAGCAAAGGCCAAGCTATGTTGCATAAGTTGCGCATAGATACAAACAACATGGCAATATTTTATTGTCTGGTGTTTACAAATAGATTTTTATTTGGTGAGCTAATATTGCCGCACTACACGCACTCGTGACGAAGGGTTATCTAACAATATGGCGCGGCCCGTGAAATTAAGATGTTGTGTGTGCAATCGTGTTTTCCTAGTAAACCATTGGCGCGATAGTCTTGGCTGTATCTAACAATATGGCGCGGCCCGTGAAATTAAGATGTTGTGTGTGCAATCGTGTTTTCCTAGTAAACCATTGGCGCGATAGTCTTGGCTGTATTTACAAATGGTCATGTCTTAGTAACTTTTATATGTGCATAGGCCCAAAACCACGACTTTTGTTTTTGCTTTAAGTTCACATTACCAAAGGTGCCCGGTTAAATAATTAGGAGGAAGGCGATTCTCCTGCTGGAGATAAATTTAAAATGCAAGTTTTTATGTAGCGCAGTATCCAGTCAGTAGGAATGTTCAGAGCGTTCAACACTTCACCTTCACTCCTCATTTATACAGCTGAGTGGACTGAAGCAAAGTGGAGTGAACGAAATTGCCCAAGTGGCAGCAAGATGGGAAGATGGTATCTCCCGTCCCACAGTGCGAACTTTTTAAAAAGAAGGTCTTGTGTATGTAGCTACGTTTAAAAAAAATGCGGAATTTAGGAGGAGATTATTTGAAAAAGAAGAATAACCAAGAGATGTGAAAACCGGCAGAAAGGCGATATCTTCCCAAAGCAGGAGAGTTGGCCTTTCGGTTAAAGTCGTACTAGCAGAACAGACTAATTGTTTAAATCTGGACAATTAATATTGATAATACCAACAAGTATTTGTATCAGAAACTGTATGATATACGCCTCTTTAACATGACAACTCGTAATTTGCAGAGAAGGACCACCAAATGAATTTTTTTATAAACACAATCAAAACACGTGTGTTGTTATAGTCAACGCGGTTATGAGTGGCGTATTTAGGGGGGGGCACCGGGTCACCCCCCTGATTCCTGATTTTTCCTGTATTCTTCCGTTGCGCCCATACATGGCTTGCCGCTCTTTGGCGTCCCTCTGCGAGATCCTAGATTCGCCACTGGCGGTTACGTTGTGTAAACACCCGGGGACACGACGTATGTATTCCCACGAGGCACACACGGGAATCCACATCATTAATCCTTGAACAGACTTCGACTGTCTGGTTCCATCAAGACAAATCTAATCGCAGTTCGATTCTTTGAAAATCCAATCAGCTGTCATAATGGCAACGGTTAGAGCCGTCAGATTCCGTCTGACCTAGTATATGTCGTTAGATTAACCCACCAGTGTATGTACTTACAATGACAATACAATTGTCGCCATTACGCTACCACAGCTCGTAATGTACTTTGGATGTATTGTGTTGAAATATCGAATTGTGTGGCGGTCACGCAGAAAACATTCAATCCCCACCTACGCCTCAGACACTGTTTCGGCCGATGGAAGTCTTGAACCGTTTTGTATCGATGTCTGGTTTACACTGTCTTAAGACACGTTCCGTACACGCATCATTATTATTTTGAAAACACAAATATATATTATGTGTACCATAATATTTGTGAGGTTTGACATTGGAAACAAAAGCAATTTTCGAAATAATATCTCCCATCAACCAGCTTTCGATAAATTTCTGCTGTAGAAAACTAAGCTCAATGGTATTTTATATCTCCCATCAACCAGCCTTCCATCAATTTCTGCTGTAGTAAACTGAGCTCAATGGTATTTTTTCACAAATATGTGAAACCGATGGCTGCCTTTCCTTCGGAAGAGATGGTTTTAATGAAGAGTGGTTTTTCCAGAATCTTTTGTGGCAATTGGTCAAACAACGTGTGTTTACAATGTACTACGTTTCACCGCAACCAAAACGATTTACCTTTCGAAACGTCATTTTCCATCAACAAGCCTTCGATCAGTTTCTGCTAAACAAGATTAGCTCAGTTGTAATTTCTTTTCACAAATATATGAACTCGATGCTTGACTTCCTTAATGAAGAAAGCTTTTTTCAAGAATGTTGTAGGTTTCGTGACTGATAGGCAACAACTGTTTTACTGCAACAAAATAATTAACTAAACCTGGAAGCAAATCTTGACCACTTCACCACTTCACCACCCACCTCGCCGTCGTCCAGCGGCGGACATTCTCTTCCGCCGTCCAGGTTCGACTCGACGACGTACCTGGAGCGCGTGCGCGCGCCGGTCCCGCAACGTCCGGTCACGTGACACGGACTCCAGCTCGTCCATTCGCTAAGCTCGCAGTCACGTGGACAGGGGAGGAAACACATCTCCTCGACAAAGTCTGCGGATGGTACAAGTGGTTTCTCTGTTCACATTGTCACGTAATAGCTGCATTATTTACTGGCTTTCTAGACTACGTAAAATGAATAATTGAAATTATGCATTTTCAGTGTGTTACAAAACCAGGCTGAGTGAAAGTAAATCTATAATGGGTTAGTAAAATATTACAAGGAATCAACGGCTAAAAATTGCAATCTTCAGCGACGTCATCACAACCACCGTCGCATTCATCATCGTCATCCCCGTGGTCACTTTCGCCATCATCATCGTCATCATAATCGTTATTGCCGATAGTATCGTCAATTTCACCACCACCGTCATCAACATGTAGTTTTTGGAACATAGATATACGCACGCACCCACTCACTCACTCACTCACTCACTCACTCACTCACTCACTCACTCACGCACGCACGCACGCACGCACACACACACACACACACACACACACACACACACACCTGCTAAGTGGCACAGTGAAGCTGTAGCGTTTTCGACATCGTCGTTAGAGCAGACAATGGCCTGCTGCCGCTTGCCGACCCCGCAGTAGCCGGTGCCTACCCGCAGTCTGCCGACAGGCCGTGAACGTTCCAGGCCGTCGTTGTCGAGGATGCACTGCAGTCGACAACGTCAGTTGAGTGATATAAAGCAACACAAGTAGCTGAGGGGCCGTTCACAACTGTCGATATTTACCTTTTTGTATAAAGCTAACTAATCCACATACCCCCCAACACAAACATACCCACACCCCCCCCTCCCCGAATTAGCACTTAAACATATCGATAATTTTCCAGATTAAAAAATGTATCGTTGTAACAATGTTAAGACACAATGCATGTATACAAGACATACAATGACAACCATCAGGTATCCCCAATAATTACGTCGGTAATTGTTTTCCACGAAGTTGTGTGAATTTTCAATTTGTTTTCAACGCCACGCCGCGATCGGTAAATGCGATTTACAAAAATAGTAGTTCCATAACTGTTCACCGCACGGCGCTGCATGACGCAACGGTGGCGACATTTCGCGTGTGACCAACATTAAACAAATTAGTAGAAAGACGAAGTGTGGCAGTGGTGAATATTACAAGCTGAAGTACACACGATGTTGTTCAATAACATACCTGTAATTATTGCGTTGCAATTTGACTATTCTATGTTCGAAAAATTAATGGGTGTGGCATTTCAGAGTACCTGGGTTGTACGGTCAGCTTATGCGCTAAGAATCGAAGTTACAACGTGAGTAGGACGTGTCGTTTGTAGCCTTATTAGTCCGTATCGAACGGTTTCTGGTTCGCATGCTCACATGGCAGTTAACTACCGTACCTGCGACCAGGGTCCGACAGAGTACGGCGTGTAAGGCGCACAAGAGCAGGGGAGCTGCTCCTTCAGTGGGTACTGTGCGTCGACGTAGCAAGAGGCGATTTTTCCCGTACTTCCTGTAACATGAAATCACATAATATGGTCATTATCTCTAACGCATAAACTATGCAATGACGTAGGAATACTTTTAGTTACAAGAACAGTATATGATAAATCATTATAAGCGGGATATAGAGTAACATCGGGAGCTTGTTGCTATTTTGTTAAATCTTAATAAAATCGTGCATCTTCACTTCACTTTGTACAGAAAAGATTACACAATATTTGCAAAGTCGTGACATCGGTGGCACTTCAACACACGCACCTTCCATTACCCTGGTGCGCACCCTCTGTCCCCGGCAACGCTCGCTGCACGAACCCCATTCCATCCACTCGGAGAAGCTGCACATGGTGACGTCACATGCCACGTGACAGGCACGAGCCACCTCTGGCATCTGGCCGAGTTGCGAGACGCAGAACTCCTTCGGTAGAATCTCCTCGTCGTTGCCCAGGCAGTCAACGTCTGTAGACAAGACACTTAATGTGTGTGTGTGTGTGTGTGTGTGTGTGTGTGTGTGTGTGTGTGTGTGTGTNTGTGTGTGTGTGTGTGTGTTTGCGTGCGTGCGTGCGTGCGTGTTTGCGTGCGTGCTTGCGTGCATGCGTACGTGTGAGCATGCATGCGTGCGTGTGTGTTTGTGTGTCGTAATGCATTTATAATAATAATAATTGTGATAGAGGCTGTACTTTATTTACAATTATTGTCGTTATAGTTACCATTATTGTTATTATTACTTATTACAATCATAATCGTGGTGGTCGCTATTAATATTATTATTACTTATATTAGTACTCATTCAGTGCAACAGTTATATCATGAGTTGTGCCGCTTCATACGTAAAGGTTAGCATAACTAATGCCAGTCATCTATCAAATGGCAGTGCATTAACCACTATCAAATTTAAATCGATACCACTTACCCCTTGCGCGATATCCGTGTCCACAAGTAGCGCCTGGGTTGGCATAGACGCACACGCTCCAGTCCGAAACCTTCCAGTGGTAGGCAATGCATGTTGGGATTGCGAAACAGAGACGAGACTCGGCGAGAGTTGGACACGGTGGACCTCCGCGTGTCGGCGGGCGAAGGACGAAGCGACGTCTCTCCTGCCGCGGTGCTTCGAGGCTGTTCACTGTTGCAAACGGCAGGTGTTGATATAATGTGACGTAATCATCGAGACGTCCGCTATAGACGGTGACTAACACACTGAAGATGATTTCGATGTGTATTGACAATTAGATTAGAGGTGACTGTTATGCTGTTATGCTTAATGTTTGCGCGGCTCGCAACAAACACGATGAGTTCTACTTTTGGAGGTAGCAAAGACAAAGCCGATGGCAGTGGTTGTTTAGATGCAGTACTAATATTTACATTGTTGTGGTTCAAGTTAATGCTGTTGTTTAGATGCAATGCTAATATTGACATTGTTGTGGTTCAAATTAATGCTGTTGTTTAGATGCCGTACTAATATTGACATTGTTGTGGTTTAAGTTAATGCTGTTGTTTAGATGCAATGCTAATATTGACAGTGTTGTGGTTCAAGTTAATGCTGTTGTTTAGATGCAGTGCTAATATTGACAGTGTTGTGGTTCAAGTTACTGCTGATGTTTAGATGCAGTACTAAAATTGACAGTGTTGTGGTTCAAGTTTATGCTGTTGTTTAGATGCAATGCTAATATTGACAGTGTTGTGGTTCAAGTTTATGCTGTTGTTGCTGCTGCTGCTTTTGATGGTATGTAATTAGTATGTAATTACCTGAGACACATGTTACTGGACAATCTGACCAGTCGGTGAACTCACTGACCACGCACTCGGACGGGCAAGGCAACGTACAATTCCGCTTGGACATCGGTCGCTCAGCTGTTGCACACCTGTCAACCGTAAACGTGTAAAAACAAAAACAAAGCGCGTAGTTACCGCACATACCTGTTCATGGTAATATCCATGGCTCAGTAATAGTCAACATGTGGAAAGACAACAATTACAAGAACATTACGATGTCAACAACTGCTGGTTACGCTAAGCGTGGTTGCCAAACCATTAGTTGTCTTGAAACCCTGTAGTCGTGTTCCTCGATATTGCCTACTCAATCTTATCTGTGCTCATCGACACGTTGCTCTTTTTCCCAATCCTCGACACTCTGCTCGCAGTATACTCTGTGATAATTAACACAACTTTTAAAGTTTTTTCCAATCTATTCTATGTTCTTCGACACAATTAAGTTTTCGTAACCTTCTTTGGGTTCCTCAACTTCTGGACTAAAGTCTTCTTTGTTTGTTACAGTCGCGCTTGTTCCTTTTTCCCCGTCAACTTTAATATTATTATTTCTACCATCATTATTCGGACTCAAGATCCACAAACATGTACATATTAAGCAAATTATAAAGTTCCATATAAGAAACAGTAGTTAGAAAACAACTTGTATTGTGCTTATATATGAAATCACAGCATTATATTCTTCATTATTTAAGACAGTGTCATTGTTAACATCTTTCATTACCACCAATTCACATATCATATTTGCGTAGTCATACTATGTAGCATTTACACTGATATTCCGCATTTCTTTACATTTATGCTTAATAGCAATAGATCATGGTTTATCACATTATATTTGAACATAGTATGTCTTACATTCTGGCCCATATTGGACCTATAAGCAAACCTCATTATATTTGCTATGTAATAAACAACCATGTTGTGTGACAAGGCTACTGTTCTGTGAAACTTTATAAACCTAAAGACCAAAGCAATATTTAAAGGTACACATTCAACAATTAACGGTATTAAATCTCTGTGCGATCCATACGGTAGCTTCCAAGCCTTGCGCAAAGCATTACTCCACTACATGCACATCTTGTTAACACTGCCATGCCACAGTGGCCATAGTTGGGGTCCGTACAATGCACAACAATACTGATGAAACATTACTCCACTACATGCACATCTTGTTAACACTGTCATGCCACAGTGGCCATAGTTGAGGTCCGTACAATGCACAACAATACTGATGAAACAATTTGTTTTTGACGACAGTTTGAAGTGAACTAAACTCAGGCATAAATCTATTTGCACTACAATTAAAGTTCTTGATGCCATCAAACACCATTCCATACTTATTGATTGTGCTAAGTACATTTAGTAGAACCATCCGTACCATTTATTTAAAAATGCGGATTAGCATAATTGTTGTGTACACCAATAGTTTGCTTTTTGACCCATTAAACAATGCATCATGATGCGCCTTTCTTTTATCTTTTTGAAGTGGCGCCATAGTACCTATCAATAATTCACCTGGGATACATTATGAATAAGCATGCCATTGTAGAGCAAGTTTAATGCTTTAGACAGTTTTTCAGTACCATATATAAAATAGTTAGAAAATATGCCATTTTCATATGTTTACCATGCTTCATGCAATTTACACATTTCTTGAGATCATCATTATCAATAGCTGATGTCAGTTGTGACCATCTTCATTATCATAATTTTGATGCATGCATTAATAACAAGATTGTCAATTATACTTTTTAGTAAGTGCATATTATCTTCATCAAATCCCCCCAAAAAAATTACAACTGCTCAAACTTTGAGGAAAATAAGTCAGCAATATCTTCTGAACCTATATGATCATCAATGACATTTGAACCTAAATATCATGCCAGAACAAGGAAGTATTGTGTTGAGCCTGTACACATTCGTTCCAACCAGGTATCACCTTGCTGCCCCCTTTCTTGGCACCCGTCTTTGGCAAACACATATCTGAGGCAACAATGTAACTATTTACAACAGTATTATATTGGGATTCTTCGTTTGGGATCTGTTCATTATCACCAATATTTTTTGGATCCTTGACTCTCCTTGACTATCGCCTTCGCCACACCACTAAATAAAGCGGCAATTAGCACAAAGCAGCGTCACTACACCATAAATACATACTCAAATACATCAGTAATATAGTAGGATTTTCCAAACAAAATAACATACCCCTATTTTGTAGCGTATAACATGTTAGATAACGTATAACATGTTAGATAACGTATAACATGTTATGTAACATATGACATGTTATGTAACGTATGATGTTATGTAACGTATGTCATGAACTTACCTCTTCAAACCGACTTTGTGTCCTGTGCTCTTATGGCACACCGTCTCCCTATACTGCACCCCCATCCCGCATTGCCGCCCTCCCGGCGTCCGACACTGTTCCCACGCCGACGTCCGCCAGTGGTAGGTGAAACAAGGCACCTCCTCGCACGGGCGCTTCTCCAACAGGAGGCGCTGTGGTGGACACGGAGCGCCATCTGTCGGTGGCGGACATGAATTTTAATAACGGTTTTCGTACGTGATCGAGTACCATGTGATGGCATCAAAACACTGATGAAACATAACACGAAACCGATGTCACTTACCCCGGACCCTATGAATTGCATCGACCTGTGTGCAGCTTGTACAAGTTCGTATTCGCCAGGTGGCGCGTCAACCGTCATAACGCAAAACTGCATTCGCTCAAATTCGGCACCCGTTATGAACTGTGATCGAACAGCAGCTGCCCCCTCCCATGAATCCAATTTCGCGTTTTGAGATAATCCCCTAACATTACAAATGCTATCGATTCAAGCCTCGCGTTTGCTTCAAATTGGACAGTTAGTCGTTGCCCGCCGATGTTTAAAAGATCCACCAATTCATAATCTTTCATCGAAGCATTAATGAGATGCATGCACAATTATAGTTCAAAGGAACGTACCGATACCGAAGTGTCACAGAACCGATGATCAACGATGCACAAAACGCAAGCAACGACAAAGCAACTAACCAGACCCTGGAATGGCAGTGACATCTTTCTTGCGCTGCTGGAAGCCGGCGACTCGACCCAGTCCACAGGACCGAGAGCAATCAGACCAGGCGCTCCACTCAGACACGACGCAGTCTTGCGGGCAGGGAACCCGACACACCTCCTTGGAGGCGGGCTTCGGGTCGGCACAAAGTGTTGCGGCAACATCAGACTGCGATAAAGTAAACAGAAACGTCTCTATATTGTGCATCTTCCTCTTAGGAATGCGGTTTAGCAATGACTTCGATTATGTCGTTGCAGTGGTGATTAACAAACACATTTATTTCGCAGTATTTTTTCATCAATGTCCTTCTCAAGAAATGTCAGCTTTATTTAGGCGACCTATTAAATATGAATTTAAAGCTTTGGTTACATTTTCCAAAAAATATCCATTCTAACTTTCATTGGAATAATTAATTATCAACTACTACGCACGATGCTAGTGCAAAAGTTGGTTGTAGCAAAAGTAGTCGGATGCCTTTCTTGCCTTGATAATCACTTCTCTTATTGGCACAACAAAGATATTTGCACATGTGACAATTACAGTAAGATATAACGGTATAACGTAATCATATATACTTGAGCATGTTTGTCTAAAGCAGCAAGATTTAGTGTCAAACGGTCGTGCCAACTTTTAAGGTTTACCCTAAACTTTTGTGGATTTTTCGGACATTTTACGGTCTTGTTGTGGTCCTTACGGTTGTGTTCGTTTTGAACAAGGCTTTTTGTATTACGCGTTTGTCAAATAGCATGCGAACAGCATATCATCAATTCACAACACGTCCGGATAGCGATTCCTGCGTATATATTATAGCTGTGCGCAGTCAACTGCGCCATAGTCTCGCCAGATCAAATCAATATATCCCAGTTTGTACGGTCAGCTCCTTTTTAGTATGTACTGTTTAGTATGGCAACCCGCGGACGTAGATGATCACACGGGTTCGTTTGTGGATCTTACGGATCTGTGCTACTAGTCTCACAGACTTGCACCACTCCGGGTTGGCAAGTGTGGTCAAATGAAAGCGAATGCGACGTCTACATACCCCGTGCATGTTAGTGCACACCGACTTGCGAGTTATGAAGCCTTGACCGCACTGCATGTCTTCGTACTTGAGGCGGCAATCTCCGACCGTCGTCGTGTTCCATCGGTAACACGGATCGTACGAACACGGCCACGTCTCCTTGTTGTGAGGACAGAGGGCGCCACCGTGCAGGCCGTCACGTAGAACGCGGCGTGAGCGCATCCGGTAGCCTGGCCAGATGTATCAGTGATGTACACATAATAAACAATGTAAAATAAACATACTAATTCCTGAACACATAGGCGCGTGCACGCACGCACGCACGCACGCACGCACGCACGCACGCACGCACGCACGCACGCACGCACGCACGCACGCACGCACACGCACACGCACACGCACACGCACACGCACACTCACACGCACACGCACACGCACACGCACACGCACACGCACACGCACACGCACACGCACACGCACACACACACACACACACACACACACACACACAGATTGCTGACAGAGGTGTCCACATTGTTAGTGATGAAGAAGAAAGGGATTACAATGTTACAGTGACGACATTGACAATTGACATGTAGTTTCATATAATATCAAAGGCATATCTTTGCTCTTATAATATGAATAAGCTGTCTCTTCCTAAACTGCTTGAAAAATGGTCTAGATGCACCTGGTCGCTTGAATTGTTAACACGTGAAACGGTGATTCCCCTTATCCCGAAGGTCAAGTCGTGTAAACCCACAAGGCCAGTAACACGTACAAATGAGACAAACCACAACTATAGGTGCATACAGACTACAATAAATTCGGCTAAATAATGCCGTGCTGGCCTTTAAAGATGGGTGTTAGAAACTGTTAGTGGGACTTACCAGCTCCAATGCGCACCCGGCCAAGGCGACATCGCCTCGGCAGACACTCGGACCACGGAGTCCACTCGGACAGCAGACAGTCCTGACTACACGGGGTGCTGCATGTCCGGACGTACTCCGGGGCACGGCGGGCACAGTTGTCGTCCGCCACGGGAACTTCATCTTTGGGAAGGATAAAAGGTACGTTTTTATATAGCGCGGTATCCAGTCCTTGGGACTACTCAATTCACTGCAGACCTGTTCATTGCAACGCTAACTCGACTTCTCTGGGACGCTTTCAGCCACGCTGCAATTACCGCTCGAAGACTATACATTTTTTTACATCACCCCTGTCTCTAGCCCTGTACTCATTTATATAACTTATAAGAGCAACGTGGGTTGAACGAAATTGCCAAAGTTTCGAAATGCAGCAAGAGGAACCGACCCGGGTTCTCTCGATTGAGAATCCGACCTTCTCACCACAACGTCCGCGTCACACACAAAACTGACGGTAATCACTGGAGTAAGTGGCTGTTGTACGACTTGTTTATAATAAATAAATATTAATTCCAGTGCAGCATATTCCGTTGAGTGCTTGGGTCAAAAACCATATTGATGGTCAAACAAAAGTTTTAAATAAGAGGACAATTGATACAATTTTTTTTTCAATACTTTTGAGATGGCTGGTTGAAGAGATATGGGTCTATAATTATAAAATATTGTTGGCTCACCTTTTTATAAATTGGAATTACCTTAGCAACGTTTTATTTATCAGGGAATACACCTGTGGTTAATACTTGTTTTTTAATAATGTTAAAGATTTAGTTATTGCAGGTTCAATTAATTTTAGTAGTTTGGTGGAAAAAACATCAAATTTACAATTATTTTTATTGGGTAGATTATTTATTATTCTCTTTACAGTATATTCTTCAATTTTATTAAATGTAAAAACAGAGTTTACCATTTTATTTAGATAATACGAATGATCATGGAAGCCTTTGTATTTAGTATTGTTTGTCAGATGATTCCCTATATTAGTAAATTATAATAAATTAGTATGTAGGAAATGATTTGTTAGTTTTACTTTTAGACAGGATTTAATTTTTAGTTTTCCAAGTATTTTTTATGTCAAATTTGAATTGATTAATGGGTGTTTCAAAATATGATTGCTTTGCTATGCAATATAATATTGTATGTTTTTATATTAATTAATAACATTTCATATTCTGAAGAATCAGGATTTGTTAATTTTGGTTGTTTGTAAAGTTTATCTCTGTGTCGTATTGAGGCTAGCAGACCTTGAGTTATCCATGTAGACTTTTTATGTTTATATTTATTAAATTTCACTAATTTACTCGTCTTGATTGATTGATTTCATACAGGATACTATTATAGTTATGGTTTGTGTCAGCCATTGGACTTGTGTCTAGTTTCTCATATATTTTAGTAGAGATTGAATCCTCTTTGACTTTTAACATTGCCTTTTTGTTTTGAATATTAATTTCTTTGAATTTTGTAGGATGTTCTTTTTTCAGAGTAGTATCCATAATTGTGAAATACGGTTGATGATCAGAGAATGTTTTTAATTAACATTCATACTATATTCTCTAATATATACTTTGTTAAATTACAACAGAAATGATCAATTAGTGTGCCATTACATGTTGTAAACCTGGTAGGAAGAGTGATTTAGAGACTAAATGAAGTTAACATGTCAAAGAACCTGCTACAATGTTCTTGCTCATTTATTTTTATTATATTTTTATTATAGTCCTCTGCTAGAATAAGATTACTTTTTGATGATTTTGCATAGATGATATGACCGTTGTAAATTAATTTAGAAATTCATTATAATTTTCATTTAATGGCCTTGGAGGTCGGTATATATTTCCTATAGTGATCGTCTGTGGTAAGCCTCCTCCATTTACTTGTATTATTTGCCCCTCCCACTGTTTATACGTGTTTAGTTTCATGTTTAATTCATAACTAAATTGTTGATCTATATATGTTGTTTATCCACCTTTATTGCTGCAGCTTTTTCCTTAGTATTGTGTATTATGATTTTACGATAACACAATCAAACAATGCACGTTTAAATGTCAGACCGGGAATAGGAGAGGCAGCAACTAAGATGGGAAGACTGTGTAAAGAGGGATGTGAGAAAGGCTGAGGAGGACGACGATGGGAGGGAGGAGGCGGTCGATAGGGGGAGGTGGAAAGGGATAANGTTTCATTTTTAATTCATAACTAAATTGTTGATCTATATATGTTGTTTATCCACCTTTACTGCTGCAGCTTTTTCCTTAGTATTGTGTATTATGATTTTACGATAACACAATCAAACAATGCATGTTTAAATGTCAGACCGGGAATAGGAGAGGCAGCAACTAAGATGGGAAGACTGTGTAAAGAGGGATGTGAGAAAGGCTGAGGAGGACGACGATGGGAGGGAGGAGGCGGTCGATAGGGGGAGGTGGAAAGGGATAACAACCGGAGTAGTGCAGCAATACACGAACAAGCCTCATCCCTTGTAAAGGGAGCAACAGGAAACAAGAGAACTGTCCACCTCTTACCGTCCTATTTGTTTCCCACGCCCTTCGAGCATTCAGTTATGCGACACACATCTTGACTATCAACGAAGCCGAACTCTCCTGAAGCCATCGCCGGCTTAGCCAAAGTACCCATCATCAATCACGTCAAGCAGATATAACCAAATTCTCTCCAGACGCCGAACAGATTGGAAACCGCATACAGCTATATTATGGTTGCATCTTATCCGGCATAACACTGTCGTTTCAGTGAAAGCTGAAGCATGTTATCTCAAGTGAAATTGATAGTTCTGCTAAATCGCATCAACCAGCACGCGTTAGTGCAAATTAAGCTGTGACATATCTCGGCTGCCCTCATTATACCCAACACATGATTTTATTTTGATAATTCATGTCAACGCATTGATTTATTGATCTTTATTGCATACGTGTATAAGACTAACAAATAAAATAATAATCGTAACTGCAAGCAAACTATTATTCGTTTTATTGATCATATACACAGTCTGCTTTAAATTGTTTCTACCAAAACGGAGAAGGTCCGAAATATGTTTTACAAAACGTTACAATTAAGTGCAATGTATATGTGATGGAATTATACGAATACATTCTTTTTGCACATTGATTGTGACGTAGATGGATATTCCCAAGTGTTCGAATGAACCAGAGGGAGAAGAATGAAGGTTTAGAGTAGTAACTGTAACTTCGCCAAAACAATAGAAGCACCCTGTAATGATTATTGTATCTTGTACCAAGCACGTTTGTTACAAATTGGCAACATAGATCATAGTTACAGATCGGCAAAATAGATTAATTTTAGTGATAGGCACCATTGCTACAGACCAGAAACAGAGACCATAACTTCAGACTGCAACACAGACCATTGTCATATATCGGCAATGTAGACCAATGTTACAGACCGGCAACATAGACATTTGTTACAGATCGGTAACAAGGACAATTGTTCCACACTAGCAATATAGACACTGTTACATAATGGCAACATAGATCATTGTTACAGATCTGCAACAATTTTTCCACACTAGCAACACAGACCATATGCTACAGACTGGCAGCTTAGATCATTGTTACAGATCAGAATCACAAACCATTGTAACAGATGGAAAACACATACCACTGTTATAGACTGGCAACGGAGATCATAGTTACACACCGGCAACATAGACAATTGTTACAAACTAGTTACATCGACCATTGTTACAGACCAGCAACATAAATCATTCCACTTCTAACACAGAGCTATGTAGATCAAAGACACTGCATCATTTACCTTCGTTCCTCGTACACAGAACTACTCGTTTCTGTATTCCGGAGCCACACTTGTCACCCTCCACCAGGGGCTTGCAATCACCCCACTGACCCGACAACCATCGATATCTAGGCAGGGGTAAAACAAACACCCAAAGTGATGAGTAATTGTATGTATTGGAATAACAATGTCGTGTTGAAATGTTAAATCGACGGTTCAAAGGTACGTTATCTAGTCTTTAGTTAGAATTATGAAGCTGTGTAAATAAGTAAATAAAAGAAACATACGTAGGATACAATGTATGACTAAGAACCAAATAGGATGTCCAGTGGTGTACAACACGTGATCAGAAAACTCACATTAATTAACCGATAAAAACATTCATGGGCAGGGAATGTAGCCGAACACGAGGCCAAAGATAGAGCGAACTGGAGACGGAGCACTGCAGCCTCATGGGCCAAGAGGATAGATAAGTACGATGCGATACGATACGGGTTTATTGTCCAATAAAGCATTGTCCAACTTTTACCCCGACTCACTTGGCACATTTCTCCTGGACGTCCTCTGGTCGGACGGCGCGTTTCTCGCTCAAACTCGGACAGCCGTCGCCTCGTCCGCGGGCCACTTCAAGCACGTTTCGTTGACGCATAAACACACCACCAGGTGACACCACCGGCGCCCCCCTATCTAGGGTCGCGACTCGCTGGAGATGTCAGAGAGAACACGTTTAACAATTGACATCACACACAGTAGAGCGAAACGAGATGAAGGAACGAGATGAAGGAAGGAGATGAAGGAACGAGAATGGTGGAATCACGATAAGATATTGGAATGAAAAGGAACAGAAAGGTAAATAGAAATAGAATGTAGTTGAGAGCCTACTGCGATGGCACATACCGCATTCTCTGGCGCTCTCAGAGATCAGCGACATGAGAGTGACAAAGAGAGAACGGAAGACAGAAAAGTGTGACAGACTCAGAACAGGAAAACCATCATTATGAGGTGCACTGACAGTGTGGAGAGATGAGGTGCACTGACAGTGTGGAGAGATGCATGAAAAAGAGTAGTGGGAGAAAATAGCAGAAGAGAGAGAGATTAACGGAGACACATTCATTGCGTGGCCCCACGCCGCAGCAAGGGGTTAAAGGGGGGGGGGACGCACGACGGTTAGTAACAAAATGTAATTGGATTTATGTTAGCACAAGTATTTATAACTAGCCAAGTTGCCCGGTTTGGCTCGGGACAAAAAGGCAACCAGTGCTACACACAGTCACGTTGTGGTAGGGCAATGCCACTGACTACTTCACGCGCCAAAACTCCCGTACAACTGCCGGTTTCACGGAGATTTCGGTGGACGTTTGAAGTAGATCACATAACAACAACATCGCGTTGCTAACAATAGTACGTACTATTTTGTGAGGTACGTAATATGTACGTCAAACGTGATATCCCCACCCCCGGATTACTTTTCTTTTGAATGTACTAACCATCCCCGTGGGGCCACGGGCACACCTACCAAACATTAGCCCCACACAAGTGAAACTGGTGGAGATACGTGGGAACTGACATACAGAGTGACAAACTACTTTATATTAAACTAGCCTAGTCGTCCAATGTTGCACGGGAGAAAAGGCAAGAGCATATGACTCCTTGCACTACCCAAGTTTTGCTATTGCATTGCCAATGGCAATGACATCTTCGTGCCACAAAAATACCGTACAACTGCCGGTTTTAAAAAGCGTTCGGTGCACGTTTGACGTAGACCCCGAAACAATGATTGAAACACGCACAACGTTGTTAACAATTGCACGTGACTATTATTCTGAGTTACGTAATTTATGACAAACGCCCACATTGGATCCCTTGACGTAATACTCCACCCCCGGGAATTTCAAATATCAATAATGTACGAACCATCACCATGGGCCACGGAGCACGTCAACACAATGTCGGCCCTCGACAAGCGAAACTGACAGAGACTTGAGGGAACGGACGGACGGACGGACGGACGGACGGACGGACGGACGGACGGACGGACGGACGGACGGACGGACGGACGGACGGACGGAGTCACAGACTACTTTATTATGTAGACATAAGCCGAAGAAGGTACGGTAGCGTACACATAGAAAATGATCTGCAAACTTGCACATGCACGCACGCACGCACGCACGCACGCACGCACGCACGCACGCACGCACGCACGCACGCACACACGCACACACGCACACACGCACGCACACACGCACGCACGCACTCACGCATATGCAACACACTCGTGTGTATGTGTACAGAGATGTGGCATACCTGAAATGTTGTCCAGTGGGTCCAGTGCGAGACGAGGCAGTTCTGTTGTCGGATACACAGTTCGACGGAGATCGGCCGTGTAATACGAGCGCATAAACTACAACAGAGTGCGTGTGCATGTGTGTGCACGTATGGCTGCACAGATAGTACGATGTGCTTGTAATGGTTGTTTGATGGCCAAGAACAATTATTTGATATACCTAATTATACTAGATATTCAATAATGAAACATGACGTAGAAGTAATTAACACACGAACGTTGGTGTCATATTTTATGACAGTGTTCTTGATTAAAGGATTATTTTTCTTTCTTAATTTTTTCTTTAATTTTTTTGTTTTTTCGTGCGGTCAATCAGATGTTGTTTCCTATATAGGTCAATCAGATGTTATTTCCTATATAAGGATCATCTCAAAACATCGACGAACGACACTACACGAAACCGATGCCATCCTCCCCCGCTACATGGCGCTGCGATTTACATAGAACCGTGTGCAACTTTGGTAATTTCATATTGGCCAGGTGGCACCACGGCCATAATTGAAAAAATCTACCAGCATACGCTCGAACAATTAGCCCCCTTGTCAGGATTGATGGTAAAATAAACGATGTTTTGCTGGAAGTAGAGCTATGTACGAAGCGAAATGAAGCAGTGGCCCCCCACCCCACCCTGCTAGGAAACCAGCGTCACGCAGGGTCATACATCGATGCTCTGAGACCACAGGTCCCTAATCAGGTTAGATGTTTGTTTTTTCATAGATGGATCGGTCAATTGGTCTTTGCGGTCGGTCAGTTGGTCATTGCGGTCGGTCACCACAAGTAACTTACCTTTTGTCTATTAATTTGCCAAGGTTGTCCAAACAATCAACAGTCCTTCGTTTGTGTCCAATGGCAGCCGTCAACTCTCGCATGCGTCTCGCCTCTTTACCGGAGAATGGCATACAATCCGTCCAGTTGCCCAGTCGGTAGCGCCGAAACACATCCTAATTGACATAGTTAAATATTCACATTTTCAGGCAGAACGGCTGAAAAATATTGGATGCACACTGGGGAATAAGACACCAAACAATCGCACGAGGAGGACACAGATGTCGTAACAGAACAATGACACAGTAATACTCTACAGAGAAACAATACTACTGGAAACATTACAACTATTGGAGGATTATCTATTTACGTAAGAACAGTCCTCTTTCGAAAGAGACACTAAAAGCCGTTGGGCCCTTCTACCTGGTGTCTATGTCAGGGGAAGTAAAATATCCCATGCAGGGAAATTGAAAAAATCTGTCATGGACTCACTAACACTAAATAATCTAGAGAAGGACACTCTGAACTAAACTCTCCGCGCTATATCCTGGTAGAACTTTGATGAGTAATGCACCAGACCCAGAGTTCCTTTAGCACGCAATGTCACTCCACTCGTGTTTAGATTACTCACGCCTTTAATAAGTATTATATCGTCTATGTAATTATCGGTGGATTTATGTTATCGCAATTATTCATAACTAGCCAAGTTGCGCGGTGTCCATGCCTAGTTATCACTTGGTCGAGCCTATGACTTTGTGGCGATTGTGTAATAAAAGAAATGGCTCCTTAGCCAAGAGGTATTGACGTGTTTATGCATTGTTGTTGTCGAATACACGAGACAGTAAGAAAAGCTAGGACATATAACTTATAGTACACAATAAATCGGTTGTTTATGGCTTCATATTATAATAAATATAATTACAGTTGCTGTCACTGCGCCAACTTTATTGCGATGCCAATTAGGAGAAGGCCAGGGTATATTCATTAAGAATCGCAAGATCATGAGTCGGTTATATGATTTCATTACAACATTGTTTTACACATGCTTTTGTGGTTACAAGTAACATTTCTTGGCGTCTTTTGCGCCAGTGGGTGTGACAAGGGTTGCGTGTGACAAGGGTTGCGTGTGACAAGGGTTGCGTGTGACAAGGGTTGCGTGTGACAAGGGTTGCGTGTGTGAGTTTATGACTACCTCATAAGCTTTAATAATGAAAATGTTCATCATAATCTACGAGTATAATGTCCGTAATAAAACAGTTTACACTGCCAAGGAGACCAATAGTCCATGAAATGCATTTTCATAGTCTATTATTTTACGAGCAAAGCGGAGTTTACTATGGAGATCGTGTCTGAAAGGTTCACGAGAGTCTTACTGAACTATGGTCCAAATGAAACAGAAACAATATCTGAATAAATTCGGTATGAATCGTGATGAGATCATTCGACGTGTTATGATCATGTGCAGGTGTATTAATTAGGCGGGAAATCATCTGCTATTGATTCTATGCTTCGATATTTGCGTTCTCGTTCCATTGCTACAGGGAAATGGGAAGGACAAGGGTGTGCATTTCCTCCGTTGCTCTCACACATATGTGCGACAAAGAGAGCAAAGAGCACTGGAGGAATGAAGAGATAGTGGTGCTAAAAAGAAAAGAAAAAACTTATGGCGGTTACCAAGAAGAAGAGACGGAAACACTGGTTGTGACACATCGTGAGACGTGGAGGACTTTTGAAGTTGGCAGTTGAAGGAGGGTTAGATTGACACATGGGGAGGAAACGAATGGGCTTATTGGACAAACCGAAAGAAGGACGAAAACAGTTAGAGATAGAAACCGAAAGGAGGTGGAGAAGAAGTCTACATAGCCAAGGGCACTCCACGTTACAGAAGAAAAAGACGGTGATGGTGAAGCTATTGTACGTACATCACATAAATATAGCTATAAGCTATTGTACGTACATCACATAAATATAGCTATAAGCTATTGTACGTACATCACATAAATATAGTTACCATAAACACAGTTTACACAACATATGCGCAGGAATTTGTCACGGGATAATCGGTGTTACTATTACCTATTGTCTGACGGATCGCTAGCTTTCTTCGAAACCAGGTGATTTGCAATGAAACCATGATAAATGATCAAACACCGATACTAACTGAAATAATTGGTCATTTTATATTGGACGGTCATACGTAATAGGACTTACAAAGGTGCTTCTACCCGGCTTACCAACCTTATGGTCGTAACAATATTTGGCGATGATGCAGTCCTGACTCTCTCGCGTGTCCACGCAGCGTCTTCCTCCGTTCCGCGGCGGCGCCAGCACATTGCGATAATGCGTGCGCGTCGTAATCCAGCACGAATTACACATGGTCCAGGGCCCAAACCCGCTGACTATGCAGCTTTCGGGGCACGGCAGGCGACACGTGCGTTCGACGTCCGGTCGCGACCGGAAGTGGCTGCACACGTCATCGGACGGCACGTGACCGTCGTCGCACTTGGCGACGCACGTGATGTTCCGCGTCTGGACGCCGAAGACGTCGTCGCAGTCAGCGTTTCCGGGCTTCGGTCGGCACACCGACCAATTGCCGGTGTGCCATCCAAACTGGAATCGGTGGAAGTCACACACTTGGAAGCACCCCCGTGAATCGAGCGGCCGGGCTTGGGAGGCACAGTTGACATCTAGTGTCTGCCATCCCGTCTTGTGGGCGCACCAGATGTTTCGCACCTGTGTTCCGCCTGGTCCACATCCTGCCTCGCTGCAACGACTCCATTCACCTGGCGGATACAAGTTTCGGTGTGAGGATTAACCAACATGCATTGCGCGTTGGCGGCGTTCCGACAGGCAATGAAAAGGTAATAAATTAGAGCCGTTTCCAATGATGACGAGTGGTTTTTAACGCGTCGTATCGCGAGTGAGCGTGATTCGTGGTTAAGTCTTTATCTTGTTTTATAATATATGATGGCAGGGGATTCGCTTTGTCCACCCGCTCTGATACTGTATCACGGTATATTGAAATAAATGGATGGCTGAAAGCGAAACCTAGTGTGTAAGATCATTACAAAAGTAAATTTGTAAATTTATCACTTATTATCTATGCCAATACGTATTCGGTGGCGGCGTAACATAGTCAAAGGCTAAACGCAATAGCGTAATAGTACAAGTCACACAGTGTCGCATCCAGGTAGTGAGTTGGATGCAGTTGTCTATAAGGTTATTATAATGGCACTCACACAGGTATTCACCTACCTTGCCACCCCACCTACACATCAACACATACATAAACTCACACACACGCGCACGCCCACTCGCAATCTCACAATCTTTCTGTCTCTAGAGTCTCTATGCAAAGAATGTACGGACGTCTAGAAGATTACTGTAACATTCATCAGAAAAACACGAATGGAACACATAAAACACGCACACACGAAGTGGCCCAAAGTTTCTTGGAAGATCCAATAATAATTGTAGTGTATTTTGAGAGTAGTGGCAGGTGTGCATCGCTATCACAAGGATATGTGACGACCCACGCAAAGGACTAAACCAGTTTTCACGAGCAGCAAGGCCGTCCCGCCAAGTAGCTATCTCCCCCGGACTGACACTAAGTGATACGGTCATAAATATTGCACAGCCAACTTCATTGTTCATCAATCTTCATGTCTTCCGCAATTGACACTGATTTATAATGATTGTGAACCCGTATAATGTTTTTTTTTTGCGTACGTTGTCCACGTGAAAGGTAAACTTAATTTAGAGTACGACGAATTACGCATCTGGTATTTGTACTCTGTTCCGGAAAGC
>SDWI01000895.1:57739-73572 GCA_009193005.1 Lamellibrachia luymesi
TATATATAATATATAAATAAATATATATATATATATATATATAATATATATAAATAGGATTGTTTTTTTAGATTGTTATTGCCCAATCGGTCATTTACTTATATTCTGCAATTATATACTTATACTTTTCTGTAAACACCCGTGAACGTTCCACGAACCCAAGATTTGTTGGTGTATAAATAAAGTTTGTATTAATTATTATTATACAGTGACATTGACAGGTAGTCGCAGACATTAAATAAATGTGATCGGTTGTTAAATAGTACACGTTTTAGTGTCTAAGTATTTACGTTTCTATATGGCAAGAAAACAACTTAGCTGAGAAGAATCATTACCTGACATTTTGAACATATTTAAGATGTTATTATGTGCGTTGAGCCATTTGGTTAGATACGTATGTCTTTGGAAAATAGTTCACAAATGTGTTTGCACCGCATTGTATCAGAGGCAACTATATATTTTAAGAAAAAAGACTTAAGAATAGGAAAGAAGGACTTATTGCTGGCAGACAAGAGAGTTAAACAGTTTTGAACCGTTCATATACTCGTCTACCAGTTATTTGGACACTCTGTCATGCACATAATATGTGCCTCTTCTTTTTTGAAGTGTGTGTTTTGTATTACGAAATTAGAGGGATGTTTAACATTGTTTCAATAGGTAATGAGTGGTGAATCCCTTCTCTGCCTAGATAAACTTTCTTTGCACCACCTCGTCGAGTACTTTGCTGTGTTTGGGATCCCTAAGTTACAATACTACTAGGGTTCGGTGTATATTTGCTGTGTTTGGGATTCCTAAGTTACACTACTACTAGGGTTCGGTGTATATTTGCTGTGTTTGGGATCCCTAAGTTACAATACTACTAGGGTTCGGTGTATATTGACATAATTGGTCATACGAAAATCTAATCGTGCCTGTTTATTACCAATGTTGTGCATCGCATATGCGAAGACTAATCACATAAATCTCGGTAATTGTATTAATACTCGCAACTAACATCACGTTTTTTGTAATGTTACCATCCTCAGCATTTTGACCATAACGCACATCCCTGCTAAGAGCAGGCAACGGTATTATTATTATTGTCAATAAGGGAAATTTCACTTTAAACTTCAGAAACATCATCTCTCGAGGTTATAATTTAATAACGTCCCAGTTGACTTTTCTGGTGATCATATTTTGTTAGTGCGTCGTGTGTGGTTCGGCTTAGACTAGCTAATCCGTGAAGTGGTTGCCACTTTGTCACGACCTTAGCTAATCCGTGAAGTGGTTGGTCACTCCGTCACGACCTGATCTAGGCGATGATCACACAGAATGCATCAAACATCCTAGTTGGAACAACATAGTGACATTTAGCCTTATTATGATTTAAACCCCGCAGCGAATGAGTCTCTTTCATTTACACCCACTCGGTCCTTCCCTAACAGAGACACAAGCTCAAGTCATGTCGCCGACTCTAACGAACATGTCGAATAAGACCGTCCCACTCAGCCGGGTTGTAAAGAGGAAAGACAAGGGATCAGGTGTTGGGATCCCTGTGGGAACTGTATATGCACGCGGGCGTAATGGTCTTATCGGCTGCTGGGTAAGACAAAGCCATCGTGTTAACTAGACACCGAGAATAACGTTTTGTGTGACGTCGTCGTCGTCATTTCGTCACGTCAATCTGGAGGACGAGGATTGTCTTTTGTCTATATGTGTCGTCTTCTTTACCAAGGTGTCTTCCTTGCGAGCCAATTCAAGTGCCGCCTACAACGCTTGTGTGTCGCGTTTCCGGTTCGGGCGAAAAAATAGGCGACATAATGTTGTTATT
The DNA here is from genome assembly GCA_009193005.1 of Lamellibrachia luymesi. Classification (NCBI taxonomy): domain Eukaryota; kingdom Metazoa; phylum Annelida; class Polychaeta; order Sabellida; family Siboglinidae; genus Lamellibrachia; species Lamellibrachia luymesi. The sequence goes on from SDWI01000895.1 coordinate 59,550, forward strand.
GCTCCTACCATATATAACGCTTGCTAGTGGTATTGTTGTAACTGCAGCGGCCACGACTACTATTTATTTAGAGAACAGTTCCAAATGTTCTAAGTGTTGTTGTCGATTCTGCAAAGACCACTGCTAATGAAATCACACTGGAAGAAACGCAGTAATAATACATTAATCAATTTCATCGACACATTTGATCGATTAGTATTACATTCATCGAGAGGCCTCGAGTAAGCTTAGTGGCGTACATGCTTTCTTTACTTGTGAGAAGACTGCTGCATGTTCCCGTATTATTTCGCATATTTGCCCTTCATGTTCATAATTGATATAACAGGGTTTCGTAGCCTGGATCATTCGGTTCACATTATCCCAGTTCACTCAGATGTGCAACTACAATAGTGGCAGGATTATGTTATTAAAGCTTTCGCGCAGTAGTAGCAGCTTAACTTAATCCTTCGTAGAAACGTTGAGGTGGGCGTTCGAGTCAACCGGTCTGTCGGGGTTGGGATGGCGGTGGCGGTTAGATTGTCTTTTACTCGACAATACATGTGCGCTACATAAGAACCAGGAAGGATTGTAGCGCACATATCATGCGACAATACATGTGCGCTACATAATAACCAGGAAGGATTGTAGCGCACATATCATGCGACAATACATGTGCGCTACATAAGAACCTGGAAGGATTGTAGCGCACATATCATGCGACAATACATGTGCGCTACATAAGAACCAGGAAGGATTGTAGCGCACATATCATGCGACAATACATGTGTGCGCTACATAAGAACCAGGAAGGATTGTAGCGCACATAGCATGCGACAATACATGTGTGCGCTACATAAGAACCAGGAAGGATTGTAGCGCACATAGCATGCGACAATACATGTGCGCTACATAAGAACCAGGAAGGATTGTAGCGCACATATCATGCGACAATACATGTATGCGCTACATAAGAACCAGGAAGGATTGTAGCGCACATAGCATGCGACAAAAAGGACAATTTTAAAACAAATATCCGGGGTACCATTTATGCAATTTGCAGCCACGTTTATAGAAAATGTGACAATGTAAAATGCTTTTGTATTATGTATTTGTATTAAGCACGCTGATTACTTTTGCTGCAGGTGTTGGTTCAAAAAAAAGGGAAACCAGGAAATATGAATTTTTTTACAAAAAGCAGGAGACTTGGTACCTCTGTGCTATTATATTATATTGCGTTATATCGATGTTGCGTTATATCGATAGAATTATATGTGATGCTTGTTGTAATGTTATTGGCATAAACGTTGCGACCAGCGCCTGGCACAGTCATGACACATGGTCATGCCCAAGGCTATGAACAGCTAATCAAGGTCCTCCACCGTTATTGTGTAAGAGGCGCCGTTAAGCCAAAGCCTAGGATGCGCCTAGGCAGCTAATGTGCTAAATCTTCAGTAATAACATCTTTTGCAAACAAAGACAACCCATGGCTTGTCTAGGACACATTAGCAGACAGAATGATCTTATTACGAAGTGCCCTTAATACGTAGATTTTATCGCATCGATTTTGTGAGCGGCCGCTCGTCGCAACGAGCGTGCATTTGCCGAGTTTAAACGTATTTGTCGCCGTCTCATCCAGCTACAAATACGTTATGGCAATTAAAAAGGCTGTCGCGTCATTTCCCTTTCCCGTGAAAGCTATGATTCACCGACGGCTTATTGAGCTAACAACTACGATGACCTATAGAAACGGATAAATAGACCCAAGAATGATTACGTAGTGCATTAAACCTTCAGTGTATACTATTATGGATCAGAAAATGAGAACCGTTACATACATACAACGGAGAGATGCCGTTTATTCTTTTCAACCCATGTTTCACGATGAATGTTTAATGCACTACATAATCAGTTGGCGTTTATTTAACCGTGCAAGGGAGAATAGTGCTGATCACTTTGCATCGTAGGCTTTTGATTCTGATCTTGAGCCCTTAATCTGCGGTCCTTAATGTGCGAGTAAATACAAACGCACTATTGCGCGGCGCCGCTTGTGAAATCAATTGACGTATTAAAGATGTCTAAATCAGTGGTCGTTTCCGTTAGGCCGGTAGTGACGGAGGTCGACGGCAGACGGCGGCCGCGTGAATTGACTCGCTAGCTGTCGCGGGCACTGAGGCGGCTAGGACAGACAGCGACAAGTTGACGGCGCTGACAACTAGTACGAGGTGTAAACATGACAGAATCACCGAGGCGGACACGGGTCTCTACTGGGAACAGTGTTCACCGATCAACCGCTCTATCACGGCAGTAGTGGCTTCTGATGACGATGACTACATCTCTATTATGTAAGTGCATAGGTCGCGAAAAGCAAATATCCCACACAGATGGTAATCTGCGGAGGGCTGATGCTGATGCAGCTTATGATAACGATGATGATGAAGAAGACGAATATGATGGAAATGATAATGATTGTTATTATTATTATTAGCAGCAGTAGTAGTAGTAGTAGTAGTAGTAGTAGTAGTAGTAGTAGTAGTAGTAGTAGTAGTAGTAGTAGTAGTAGTAGTAGTAGTAGTAGTAGTATTAGTAGAAGTAGTAGTAGTAGAAGTAGAAGAAGTAGTAGTAGTAGTAGTAGTAGTAGTAGTAGTAGTAGTAGTAGCAGTAGTAGTAGTTAAAAGGTATTGATCGTGATCATTCCGATGATGATGGCGAGATGATGGCGACAACGACGATGATAATGATAAACAAAATAACAACGACGATGATGATGATGATGACGATGGTAGTGGTGGTGATGATGACGAAGTTGTTGAAGTCATTGTCGTCCGAGTTGGCAGTCACAGTAACCGTTGTACTGCGAGTGGCCGGACCACGCGGACCACACACGAAGCTAACGGCAACAGTAGGAAACACAATGATATCGACTCATTGGTTGAACCAGTGAAATCGTTCGATGCGGACCACGTATTCCCGAGCACTATTACGGTGAAGAATCAGCCGACGATATCATGTGGAGAATAACACGACAACAGTTTGATCACGACTCCGGGCGTATTCCCGAAATGGGCGTCGCGATGTCTACATGACAATTGTCCGTATCATCCCGTCTGATTGTCTCAGAGAGTCTGGTTGGTCGTATTGATCCACGATAAGGCCGAGCGAGCGACAGGATACGTTGGTATTCCGACGGCGGCCGTCTTCAGCGCTGAAGCGAGCAGCAGGGGCCGGCAGCCGTGGGTCATCCATCTTCTGGTGTCCTCGCAGGGTTGATGGCGTCTGACGGCGAACTCAAATTAGTGACATCGGTGGAGGTAGCTTTGACGGTGACGGTGACGGTGACGGTGACAGTGGTGGTGACGAGGAGGAGAAATGTGTCAGCTTACTTACTTATACATATGTACTTACTAACGTACTTTCTCCCTCCCTCCCTCCCTCCCTGTGCCGCCAGACACACAAGGCAGAGAACAATCGATGCCATCCATCTCTGTTTTCAACCATTCTTTGAAGGTCTTGTGTCTAAAAATGTTTGAGCTAGGGCCTCTCTTTTGATGGTTCGTTGGTATGTTTCCTTTGGACGTCCTCGTTTCCTCATTCCAGATGGTCTTCAGTACCACGCCAGTTTGGGTGTTCTTGTTGACGACATTCCTATGACGTGCCCCAAATATTTCCATCTTCTTTTCAAAATTGTTGACTTGATTGACTCAGCATTTGCTCTTTTAAGTACTTCCTCGTTGGTGGTAAGTTCGTTCCACCCGATGTTTAGAAGTCTGCGCAACTATCTGGTCTGGAAACTTGCTAATTTTAGTTTGTTTTGGTTGTTTTCCATGTTTCAGAGCAATAGAGCAATAGAGAAGCCCTACGCGGATGCTTTATGGATTAAGTTGGACATAGGTGCCACGTGATGATATAAAGGGACTGTTATTCTTGCTTAAGTGCATAGGCCTTGAAAAGCAAATATCCCACACAGATGGCAATCTTCGGAGCGCACAGAGAATGGTAGACTTTAGCCTTAACGGGGACAGATAACTATTTATTTGCAAACAATGTTGCTGTTTGTAAATTTATAGTTTTAATATACTTAAAATCAATTATGTCAACATGTATTCTTTCCTCAACATGCTGGAATACAATTCGTCAATTTCCGCCATTTTATTCCTATCAACATACAAAATGCTCCCCATCAAATGACGTCCAAAACAAATGCATCATGTGTTCATGCACAAGGAATCCTACAGTCAGTGTCATGCGTTTACTTCAACAACCAGTCTCTATAACTTTACAAATACGACCGTAGCTCTCTCACACATTATTTTCCAGGCAGGCAAACACTGCCGAAATGGGACCGTCCCAAAATCACAGGCATTTCTTTCGTATGACATGAACGCGGAACTACAGTAGTGATCCGTCCCCTATCGGACACATAACGTGTTTCACGGGACTGGTTAGCATCACGGTTGTAGGTGATGCTGTCCATCTTTCAAAGAAAATATAGACATACATGGTTGTCACCAATGGTTGTCACCAAGGCCTTCACGTTTGACGTCCGCCGTTTTCGTTAAATGACAGTTTTAACCAAACTAACAGCTGCATTGGCTTACTCGAGTGACTGGCCCCTCTCTGTCCACTGGGAAGTTGCACCCTTCCATTTTGTTATATTTATGGCATGCCGCTCTGCTGTCAACAGCTGGAGTCCAGTATCATTTCTGATCTGGTCACTCTAAGCATTGAGAACACGTTGTATGTAATGACAAACATTGGTCGAATCAACCGCCACTTCAGCGGCCTGCCTCTCTTCCGCTGTCCTTTACAGCCCGCAGTCAGCGCATCTCAAACACCTCAAGAGAGTGTGCCTCCTGTGATCGTCCATGCCTACTCACCATTGTCATTGGCAGTATAAATCTGGTTTTCAGCCTTATTTCTCAATCGACAGGGTGTTACTACGATTATATACTGTAGAAACTACAGTATCACAAATGTCAGTTCTTGTTACAATGATGCCATCAACCAAGGCCGCAGTTTCACAAATGCCAGGTCCCAACAGTGGTAGTACCAACTGCAAGTGCAGTATCAAAAAGGTCAAGTTTTGTGTCAACGCTACTTGCAACAGTTACAGTGTAATAAATACAGTGTAATAAATAAAGTTTTATAGACGCGTTATCAACATAATAAATAATTTCGCAAAAGTTTACTTTCACAGCGTAAGCAATGACAACAGCAACAATGTGCCTAGGTCATGCTGTTGTAGAAGTTTAGCACCAACCGCAGATGCTGCCCCGTTACACGTTCGTGTCATCCGATACGGGCACAGGACATGTTCGTGCTTACACGAAGGTCTGTAATTAATACCCGTTGCGTGTGCATGTTCACCTGCACGCATGCAGACAATCATTATCCCACAGCAAGTAGGTCTTCGTCTAACACCAACACAGAAGGAGACTCACCCACATAAGCCGATGGCATAAGCGACGCAGGCACTGTATTCCCGGTCCGTTCTGCGAGTCTCCACCGAAGCTGCATATCGCCTCGGCTGCCAGCAGTCAAATACGCGAGTGACGGCCGTGCTTCGAGAATCTCAGCTCAGCGCGGCTCGGTGGCTATCATCGATTGCATCGCTCACGTGCAAACACGACGTCGACATGGGCGGCGGTGTCGGGGCAGTAGTGACAACCAAACTGCCAATGATTCCGTTGGAATTACATCGATGCGCCTGTAGCGAGTGAGTTCACCCCGTCGTCGCAGTCTTACCGATGTCGCCATTTTGCAAGCTGTTTTTGTTCATCGCCAATGCGCTCCGAACACGTCGACTGGGCAGTCAGTGGAAAACTAAATAGAGACAGTCATTACAATACAGGAACACATGTTTGTTCGTAATCACAAGTTTGCATTTGATAGTGATTTTTTCTCCATAAGTGTGTTTGTGGCACGATAATAAAGCATGTTTTAAATGACAACGGTCGACGCGGTTTAAAAATAAATCATCTTTTCACTGGATTAGTACACGTCAATCGAGACGAATTTTTCCTACAGTTTCCCTACTGTCGGTCAAAGCACTCATCGGCGTTTGACCATGACAAACACGAGACTGCAATTAAACATATTTTGTCGTTGAAACATATAGTCCATCCTGCTTTAATCGCGACTCCGTAGAACTAACAACACGGTGAGTGGAATGACAAGCACTCACCGAGTCAACCACCTACTTCAGTTGTCGCCCGTACGTGACGGCAAGTCATTAACGGACTCGTGTTGAGGAAATCATACCCGGCGACTTGCACTATGTGTCTTTTATAAAACAGCGACGTAATTGATAATGTGTAGATATGACGGCGCGCGGAATAACTATAAGAGTCGAGTTCGACTAAGCGACTGAAGCGACTTATCACCACAATCGCAACCACCGTCAGTCGCATTCTGTGTGACACGGTTTTGTTATTTATGTACGTTTCCATTTATTCTTGTTCTAGTTGTTTCCAGCGTTCTATTAACTCATTGCATATAGCCTCCTTAGAACAGTATCGCCAAGCCGACCTCTCTACGCTGGGACTGAGGGTGGTCACTGCCAGGGTGCATGTCGTCCTCAGCGGTCTTTTTCGTCCCCAATTAAAGAGACGATCATGTTTCGTCCGGCTGTTGAACCCAGAACTGTGGCATGCAAAGCCGATGTGCTAACTACTACAAGACCGTCTCTAACACCGACCAACCCTCCGCTTGCTGGCGGTGGTAGCTTTGGTCAACATGGCAACCAACATAGGAAACTAATATTGACATTAACAAAACCATTTACATTTTTGTAGGAATAAAAAGGTGGGCTTCAGATGACGCGGAAATGTGATTACAATTAACTCGGGGAATTTCACTGAGTAAGCTAAATATTGAACTTATATTATTTTATTTTCTATGCTCAGTAGCGAGGAATCGCCAATATATTGGAATAATTTATTTTGTTTTTAGCTCACCTTTATACAATAATTTTGTTTTTAGCTCACCTTTATACAATGAGTTGCACGTTGGGTCAGACATGCATCCACAAGTGTATCCCTTATTAAAGATTTACGTTCCAACCACTGTCATGTCTCTCGTATCGTGCCTACGTAAAACAACCCCAGAACGAATAACCGGCTGTACCTGTTAGATTGCCTCGATTATCCTCAAGTAGCGTACTCGAGGAATTAATTCAGTCGGTGCGCAGTTGTTTGTCGCGCTAATAACGCGCCAATTAATATGCCTGTAAAATCGCCCAGAGATGACGCTCGCTAATTGGTCGACTGCTAACCAGGTCAGACGGCCGGGGGCTGGTCCGCGACTCCTAACGGACGATTCGGCTGTTAAAGGTAACGTACAACGATTTTCAACGATTTTAACGTACAACGACTGTTTACTGACACTCGACACGTAATTTATTAATATGTAATAATATGAACATCATCTCGGTTGTTTAAAAATAATATCCATACAAAACGTCTTGCTATCGTGATCTTTGATGTCTTAATATTTGAGAAAATACACGATTTTGTGATTACGTAAAATGTGCGACATACATAGAGGTCGCTGTGCTAAATAAAAGACAAGCCAATACATTTTTACATTTGAAGGTGAAGTAAAACGTTTTTTTTATGGATTATCGATCGATTTATTGGTTTGTCAAATTCCCGTGTTACACAATTTCTGGCGGTAACTATGCTAAAGAAATAAAGGGTAAGACGTGAGATATAACTGTCTTACTGCAGATGTACATTGAGGTCGAAAAATTAAGATAATTAGGAATTTTTTATTACATAAAACCACCATTTATGTGTTCCATCGTAAATGCACACACGTTCGATTATGAAACCATAGCTCCATCAATGTGTTGGAATGAGCATTTTGAATGCGTGTGTAATCAAACATATAGCCTACTGTACGTGACGACTTAAGTTTAGTACCCGGTGTTCCATTAGGCTGTTTGACGCACCAGGATACGTCCGCTTCCCGTCAAAGCGGGAGAATAAAGGAAATATCGACGTCAGTAGCATTGACAGAACGTGAGAACTAGCGTACTTCTGCACTTGGTATTCCGACAGCGCTGTAACGCATCGTTATTACGTCGTGATTTACAAAAAGCGCCTGGTCTAGGCCTCTGAAATGCCACGGCGCCGTATTGCATGTTGGTTGTCGCGTTCAGTTTAAATCGGCGGTGTGATTTGTAGCAGCGTGTTACAAGACAAGACACGGATTCCTCCAGAGGCTGCCGGCGGCATTCTGTGAGTGTGTTACAGTAAAAAGATTGTCGACAACGCCAGCGGCAAAATGGCAAGAAACGCCACGTCTAATCAAAACGGCGGCGCGGTGATGTCCGTAGAGTGGAGCGGCTGTATACAGTAGTAGCAAACCTTACCCGATGGAAATACGGCCGTACAACGACACTGGCACACGTGTGTGATATATTTTGAAGAAGTTTTGCGCCAAGAGTAATTTCATTTTGCAGAATTGATATCACTGCTATGTTTATAAGTTGACATCTACGTGGTTGCAATCCCCTCGAATGACGTCTGAATGTAGTCAACTATTACAGCATAATTAATCTGAAATTTGCATAAAAATTAATAGTATGTACATAAACCCACATATATAATATTATTTTGTTTACACATTAGCGCATGCATGCACGCACACAAACAAACAAAAGTGGAAATACCTTGCGTATGACATTATATATTAAACGGTGTGATCTTTAATCCCATACTTCATTTAACGTACGTCTTAAAATTGATGTATGTAGCTTCTATCTATTTCTCTTGTGGACATTTGCTTCTCCCACACTCGCTGTACCAGCTTCTGGGTGGACATCTGGGTGGACATCTGGGTGGACATCTGGGTGGACATTCTTTAGAGGACGCGTTGTCATTGTTTGTAAAAACAATTGATATAAGAAATGGACAGATCGTCAAGCTCAGCATATAAGAAAGTTATTTCTTTGTATAGAGATCAGTGCACATAATCAAGCGAAAGACATCAACACGATCAAAAATAAATTCAGTGGCATAAAACATGTCGATATTTTGTAATCACAGTGCCTCATATGTACATAGGCCCATAATCAACAAATACTCGACTTTCAACCGCGAACACTCGAACATAATACGAATTCTTGCTCGCTTGGATGACTGTGAATAGACGCGATAATCTCGTCACGCGACGACAAATCTATATCGCGGTTCCTCGCTGCTGTCAATTCCTCATTGCAAACTGCAGCGGGAGATCCACGGCGCGCCCCATTAGCGAAGACACAACCGAACGCATTTCTGTGTGATCTGTCGTGGACACAAGGCATCATTACGACGGTAAGAAGGAGACGGGTGTCCATTAGCTGGCCCCAGTTGCTGTCCATTTACAAACCCGGCTGGTGGTTACGAATTTTCCGCCGTAATAATAATTCGTTCTCATCATGTGTGAATAGCAGGACATCCACGATGGGTGATAATGACAATAGTCATGCAAGGCGAAGTTGAAGACATCGGAGATGATGGTGATGGTGATGGTGATGATTGTAGTGATAGAAAAGATGGTGATGAATCATTGTGAGGGTGGTGAAGATGATGATGATTGTGATGATAGTGGTGATAATGACGGTGATGATTATGTAGATCATGTTTTCATTATGTACATCAATAGCTTTTCATTTGGAGAGTCGGGTCATGAAGCTCATGGTGCGTGAGTTATTTATCGTATCCTAAGGGAATTTACGTATTCCATGAGTATTTCACGGCAGTGATCAACGTGTGGCAAAACAAACATGTTGGTTGTTGACAAGAATTACATCTAGCCATCTGTCTTGAATATTGGGGGCTTAGCATGTTAGCGGAGGAGGGGCAGACGTTTGGAAAGTGAATTCGTACAAATTACTACTACTACTACTACTACTACTACTACTACTACTACTACTACTACTACTACTACTACTACTACTACTACTACTACTACTACTACTACAAGAACTACTACTATAACTACTGAAATTACAATGCAAATGCAAACATCATGTTTGTGGACGGTCAAGTATAACGACCCGTGAGAGATGACCGTGACGGTCTCCCCGACACAGCTGTTTCTCGGTTCATTAGACGATGTGTCCGGACGTTGGGCTCATCACAAGACACCGACGTGTGTACAAGCGACGCCGGAGCTAGAGTCGTTAGTTGAGCGTCATTAGTCGCGGTCTTATTACCCGGGCCCAGCTGCTCACAAACACAAATGGGAATGTCCCCGGAGAGGGTAGGTCAAGTAGAACGCGAACCTCAGTCCTAAAAACAAACTTCAATCTGTGTAAACTTACTCGAAGTGGTCACTAATGTAACATGATAACTGATAAAAAGTGATTCTATCAAAGGAAGGTCCGTGAACATTTCCGGTTGAAAAACTACAACGAAGGCGATGGCATACTATCAAGTTGATAGGTTGTCAGTTTGACATTTCCAAGGTAGCTTTTTCGTTGACAGAAGCCGTCGAAAGTTAACGAAATTGCAATAAAAAACATTCATGAATAAAAACGGTTCCTGTTATGTGTTTACTGTTTGAAATCTTAGCAAACCAAAGTCCGAAAGAATGACGATAATACAACTGACGATAACTAGTTCTGCAAAGATTGACAGTGTAAATATGCCGACTGTATAAATGGTAGGTCATGAATATGCGTAACGCACAATTGACACATCTTCCTTGTGGACTGCTACCTTGTCGTGGTAAGGAGGCTTGTCTACTCCTATGACCCCCTGAGCTATACCGGTGGGAGGCAACTCCTGGCCTGGTCCAACCATACCGGGCAGGTCTGGGGCGAGTGGTCAGACGAAGCACAGTCCAGCCACATCTCTTGATCATGGTGCCCGGGAGTAAAATGGTCTACGACCACTGCGGAAAACTTTTGGGCACAGCGGCTTGGGCTAATCACCCACTCAGCAGTTATTGAAATCGATTATAGAAACCGAAACCATGATACTCAACCACACCTCGATCTGAGCAAAGCAGGCTGTCCTGGAAGGGTGCGTACGAATCCCTTGGGTGAAAGCCGACAGGAAGCCCAAGGGAGGAAGAGTTTGCTACAGCTCAAGTAAAAAGTTAAAATTGGATGTTGGAATGTCAGGACACTGTACCAGTCAGGAAAACTGGCACAGCTCGCCCAAGAAATGAGAAGATATAAGCTGAGCATCATCTGAGTATGTGAAAGCAGATGGAACACATTTGGGAAGGTTACAACTAGCTCTGGAGAAACTTACTTGTACTCTGGGAATGAGAGAAAAGAAGATGCGCACACACATGGAGTAGGGCTGCTCCTCTCAAAGGATGCAGCAAAAAGTCTCGTAGAATGGGAACCAGTCTCGGAGATAATCATCACAGCCAGGTTTACATCAAAAGGTCGAAACATCACCATTATACATTGCTATGCACCAACCAACTCTACTGAATTTGAAGAGAAAGATACCTTCTACCAACATCTACAAACTACCGAAGAGGGATATCCAAGTTGTTATGGGGGATATGAATGCCAAGATTGAAAAGGACAATGATAATTGGAAAGGCACAATGCGGAAAGAAGGTCTGGGACAGATGAATGAAAACGGCCTCCTATTTGCAGATTTCTGTACTCTCAATGAACTGATAATCGGAGGAACCCTCTTTCCACACAAGCCCACAAACAATCCCCGGATTTACAGACGGAAAACCAAATTGACCACATAACAATCACCAAGAAATGGAGGAGAGTGCTTCTAGATGTCAGAGTGAAAAGAGGAGCTGACATTAACTCCGACCACCACCTCCTTGTGGGTGAATTTTGAATGAAGCTCGCAGCAAAGAAGAAGACGGATAACAAGGTACAAAGAAGGTTTGATATAAGAAAACTTCAAAATACTAAAATACGAAAGGAACTGGGAATCACACTACGGAACAGGTTCCAAGCATTAGACGAGGAAAAAAACATTGATGACAAGTGGACAAGATGCAAGAATGCAATTACAGACACCTGTGAACAAGTCCTAGGCTGCTGGGAAGCTAGGAGGAAGGACTGGATTACAGACGACACCTGGGGAGCTATTGAGGCAAGGAGTGAGACTAAAATGAAACTCAACAAAGAAGCAGATGGCACAAGGAAAAAAACTGCAGCAGGAATACCAGGAAAGAAACAAAACAGTTAAAAAGAAGACAAAGAGGAACAAGAAAACATATGTCGAAAAAACTAGCAAACGAGGCTGAGATCGCAGCTAGGCAAAACAACTCCAGAGAATTATACAAGATCACCAGACAGCTAGCAGGGAAGAACAAGAGGACTAGTCGCCCCATCAGGGACAAACAGGGAAACCTTCTCACTAAGGAATCTCTACAGTTACAACGATGGAAAGAATATTTCCAAGATATCTTGAATAGGCCTCCACCAGATTCAATCCCAGACATGGAGGAAACAACTGAAGACTTTAACATTAATTGTGGCAGGATATCCAAAGAGGAGATCAAGAGAGCCATCAAAAAGCTGAAGCTAGGCAAAGCACCTGGAATTGACAACATACCATCTGATGTCTTAAAAGCTGATATTGGGGTCACCACAGACGTTTTATACAGCGTGCTAAATGAAATCTGGGATAAAGAGGAAATACCAACTGAATGGAAGACAGGTATGTTAGTTACAATCCCCAAGAAAGGCAACCTCAGTGAATGTAAGAAGTGGAGAGGGATCATGCTTCTATCAGTGCCCAGTAAAAGTATCTGCCGTATCATCCTGGATAGGATACAAGAAACCGTTGACAAGAAGCTAAGAAAGGAACAAGCTGGCTTTCGAAAGAACAAATCCTGCACGTATCATATTGCTACACTCAGGATTATCGTTGAACAATGCATTGAAAGGCAGAGCTCCCTTTACATAAACTTTGTGGACTTCGAAAAAGCATTCGATAGTATAGATAGGACAGTTCTATGGAAGCTCCTGAGGCACTATGGTTTACCTAAAAATGTGTGACCCTAATAAAGAACATGTACGAAGGTATCACTGGTCATGTCATCTTTAATGGACAAGTTTCAGAAGGCTTCCAGATTGGAACTGGAGTACGACAGGGCTGCTTGTTATCTCCACTGCTCTTTCTGATATCCATAGGCTGGACAATGAAAAGATCCACTGGACCCCAGTACGATGGTGTTCCGTGGATCTTGTTCTCACAACTAGAAGACCTGTATTTTGCAGATGATCTAGCACTACTCTCAGAAACCCATCAACACATGCAACAAAAAACAGAAAGGCTTCAAGAAAAAAGCAGCCAACTGGGTATTAAGATCAATGTGGGAAAGACAAAGGTGATGAAAGTCAACAGCAGATCCTCCGAACCCATCTCACTAGAAAGTGGTACTGTTGAGGAAGTACAAGACTTCATCTACCTCGGAAGCAACATCAGTTCAAATGGTGGGGCTGACAAAGATGTGGAGCTACGCACCAATAAAGCTCGCCATGCCTTCAGAACCCTACGCCCTGTATGGCTCTCTTCCCAACTATCCATAAACACCAAGATCCGCATTTTCAACACCAACGTTAAACCAGTTCTTGTTTATGGCTGTGAAACGTGGAAAACTGCTCAGTCTCTCAACAACACACTCCAAGTCTTCATCAACAGTCGCCTCCGATACATCCTTAAGGTATGGTGGTCTAACAAAATATCTGGAAGAAAACCAAACAGAAAGAAATAAGCACTACAATCAAGAGGAGAAAATGGACCTGGATTGGCCACACACTCAGAAAAGATCCAACAAATACAATCAAACAAGCACTGGACTATAACCCACAAGGAAAGGGAAAACAAGGAAGGCCAAAAAAATCAACTGGAGACGCTCCACACTACAAGGTCTTGATAAAGTAGGGGTCAGAGTGAGGTGGAGAAACATGGTTGACGCCCTATGCTCCTGAAGGGGCCAAGAGGATTAAGTAAGTAAAGTAATTGACACATATGTGGCACACCCACACAAACACACACACACACACACACACACACACACACACACACACACACACACGCACACACACACAAACAAACAC
>SDWI01000895.1:74717-87966 GCA_009193005.1 Lamellibrachia luymesi
CGAAGGTTGGTGATTGTCCTGCCTCCAATGCTGACAGTGCCTTGATGGTTTCCTAAAGCATCAGTCATGATCCTTTCCAGAAAAATGTTGAAGAGCGTTGGTGATAGTAGACATCCTTTTCGAATTCCGACTGTTGTTCGAAACCAGTCTCCTATGCTGCTGTTGAAGATGACTGCATCGGTGGCATTGTCATATAGGTGTTCAATGGTTCGGACAAGCTTGGAGCCAATGTTGTACTTCCTCATGGTTGCCCATAGGGCCGCATGCCATACCTTAACAAAGGCCTTCTTGAAATCTATGAAGACATGATAAAGGCTTTGCTGATGTTGAAGGTGTTTCTCGCAAATGATTCTAAGGTTGAAGATTTGTTCACTGGTTCTCCGTCATGCTCGAAAACCTGCTTGTTCTTCAGCGATGATCTCTTCTGCCTGGGGTTTGAGTCTGTTGAGTAGGATCTTCAACATGACTTTGCTCGGGTGGCTGATGAGGCTGATTGTTCTGTAATTTTGGCACATCTGTAGTTTGCCTTTCTTGGGAAGTGTGATGATCAGTGACTGGGTCCATGGGGTGAGCCATTCTCCTGTCTGCCAGATCTTGTTGCAGATTGTTGTAAGTGTGGTAATCAAGGCTTTTTCCCCAGTTTGAATCAGTTCTGCTGGTATGTTATCAATTCCAGCTGACTTTCCTTTTTTCAGAGACTTTACTGCAGCCTCCACTTCCTCACGAAGAATGTAGTAGTCGTCCTCTTCAGTAGTCTGTGGACAATTTAGTACCACTGGGTCTCCGTTGGTGTTGTGGCTGTACAGTTCTGAGCAGTATTATGTTCATCAATTGAGGATCTGCTGTTCTTCTGTCACGCATTTTCCTGATTTGTCTTGGATAGTGGTAGTTATCCCTTTCTTCACTGATGTAAGGTCTTTGACTATTTGATAAGCCTTCTTGCTGTTGTTCTTGCTCAAACTGTCTTCAATTTCACAACATTATTCTGCTATCCAATTATCTTTTGCTCTTCTCGTATCTTGTTTGATCTTCCTGTTGACTTCTCTGTACTGTGCTGCGCCTCCAGGAACACGTTTTCTCCTTTTCAGTTCCCTTCTTTTGTCACAGAGATCTAGGATGTTTGCTGTGACCCATGGTTTCTTTGTCCTACGGTGTTTTCCAAGGATCTCGCTGGCTGTGTCGGTCACCATTTTGTTGAAGGTGTTGGTCAGCAAGTTCACGTCGGTATCTTTGTCATCCAGTATGATAAGGGGTGCAAATTTCCCAACTATCATTGCTTTGAATGCTTCTGTTACATCAGGATCCTTAAGTTTCTCGATGTCAAATTTTATTCTTGTTGGCCTTGGTTTGCTCCTGGAAAGCTTCGTGTCCTGGCAATGTTCACTAATGTGTGAAAGCGTCGTTTCATCAAGATGTAGTCGATCTGATTGTGATGTTTTCCATCTGGGCTGTGCCAGGTCCATCTTCTAGATGTTTTGTGTGGGCCAAATGTGTTAGCCAGCATCAGCTCATTGTACATTGCAAATTCGAGGAGCCTGTGACCTCTCTCATTTGTTTCCGCGTTGCAGAAAGGTCCGCAAGTGTCTTGTCAGTTGGTCTGCGCATCCTTTCCCACTTTTGCAGTCCAGTTTTGTTACACAAAAATAATTATCAAATTCTGTTATTTCTCATTATTATATACATTTTTGTCAACGTGCATAAAACAAAACATCGTATTTTTTAAGATGGCTGCAAATTGTGTTTTGTTAATCGTGACCTGAATGTTTTTGTGTCAAATAAAGATTACATAAAACCAACACACGCAGTATTGTAAACTCATTCACGTTGTGTGATTAGCGATATGATCATAGTAACAAAATTAAATTAAAATAAACAAGACAATTCTAAACAGGTTTCAGCCGACGTCACGTTCAACAACAGGGCGGGACACAAACATTACTATTACAAAATGGCGACGGCAGTGACTGCCTCGTTGTCGCATCTCGTTCTGTTCGAGATTTGAACCCGATCTGGTTATAAATAGCTGGATGGCAGCATTGAAAACAATAGCATGGCTGGCTGCTACGCACAAATACGGGTTTGGGCGATTTTGGCCGCTGTGCCTGGGGAGTTATAAAACTAAAGTATGATTATTGTTAGTCTACAGATGAAGTTGTTTTTTTCTTAGTTTAAATTTAATATTATATATTAAAAATAAAGATTAAAAGAAATCTCATACAGGAAGATCAGGCCTTTCAAACGAGCATTTTGCCCGCATGAGAGGCCTTATAAAGCTGGCCATGTGTACCGGCGTAAAATAAATGACCGCTTACACCGTAACACGATGCAATAAATACAATGGCTGCTGACAATAGCGTCGTACAATATAATTTTGCTCAGCAACTGTCATATATTCAACAGTTATCGTCACGTTATGATTGTTTGTATATACGGCTTACGCCATACCACAATATAATGAGTTTTGCTTCTATACGTAATATCTTTGTCCTTTCAAATAATATTTAATATCAATAAATATTTATTCGTATAAGGATATTAGAAAAGCTATGTGAGTATATGTAAGCCGAAATCTGAATCAAAAGCCATGCAATAGAAGTTTGCCAAAATGCAGAAAATCAATGCATCATCATACGCTTGCACTCGTACATGTTATACTTTTACACGTGTATACGATTATTATTAAGAAATGCTCAATTATTTAGAAGAGCAACCACCCTCAGAATAGAACCAGTGCTGCAATATTAATCACTTCTGCGGAGGTTCGTATTATTCCAATGTTATTAACAACAATAAGAACAATGCCACCGAGGCTCACCGTTATCGCCGGAATAGCAAAGGGACATAACCTTTTCCTTAATCTTGACTACAGCCGCCATGAGGACTTGGTGGACATTGCAGATGGTATCGCTTGGCACGGCAAGTGAGTTATGTCTCTGTCGACCACGAAGACTAGTATCTGTGTCAGCCCACTCGCTGCACTCTACATTAAGATATTTCCAAGACGGGTGATTTCTCCACGGACGGTTGTTCTTTCCGATGGCTCGTTTATTTATCTTCCAGTGTAATTTCTTGCGCGTTCTGATGGCGCTACGGCGCCGGCCACAGTGCCGCTGGATGCAACAGAGCTCGTCAGGAGACATCTGTATCAGCTCGTTAGACGGACGTTTACAATTCCCCACCAAATGCGCAATGCAATTATATGTATTTATTGTCACTGGACGGAGTCAAACGACACATAGTCAAATACATCGGTTGACCCTAGTGGCCGCTAATTGACGAAACTACTGCAATGGCGCACTCTTCGTGAATGAGTGAATTCAACATGTGTTACTCTCACTGCCTATTGTTTTCTGTGCGCACTAAGTCCAACAAGTGAACGCTCACGAAAAAAGCCTTGTACTCATAACTTCGAAAATGTTGCAATCTATTTATGTGGATGTTTGCTTTCGCGGTTTTCACCAAGGGTTTTTTCTGCCTAGTCCTTGTAGCTTTGGATGTCTGCTTTAAATGAAAGAACACCGCAGAACGGGTTTGTACATATATCAGAAGCATCCTGCAATTGTTGTTCCGTTCCATGGTAGATTTTGCATTTTAGTGTATAGCCATATAAAAGTACGACGAACAAAAAAAGAAACATATGAAAGGCAGCGTTCTTGCGTTATGAGAGGTGTGAAGACGTTTGTGTTATATTTGCTACTCCGTTCTAGAGCAATGCTGGATTTTAAATGCCCTACAAGTGATGGCATACTACATTACATGAGCACCAAGTACGGACGGGCTCAACACATTAATTAACATCTTAATAACTATATGATATTTTATATAATATGATACTGGCAGGATATCCGTCCGGATACCGAAATGTAGCTTTAGTCATGACGAAGCTGGTAGCCACTACAACGACGGAGAAGTTTATTACGACGACGACGATTCGACAATGTTGATAATTATGATGATAGTAATGATGACAATACTGACCGCGGTGGCGATAGCAGTGATGGTGATATCAATAATTATGATTATAATTATACTAGAGACAAAGATGATGGTTGCGATGACGATGATAAAAATGAAGACGAGGAAGAAGATAATGATAATGAGGTCAAGGCTATCGACCACGCTAATGTTGACTTTCATGACGGTGACAGCGAAAGCAATGCTGAAATTAATGTTGAAATTGACGAAGACGATGATTATGATGGTGGTGGTGGTGGTGGCAGTGGCTATTGTTGTGCTGATGGTGGTGGAAATGGCGACGATGATGAGGAGTAGGAGGAGAAGGAAGAGGAAGAACAGGATGATGATAATGGTGACGATCATGGTTATCATCATATCATCACGATGATGGCAGTAACGTCTAAGATGCAACTATGTCGTTAGTAAAACAATAATGACAACATTAATAATCGATAATCCACAGTTATTTACCATATGCAGCAAATCACATGATACTCACATCACACATTTACTCTGGGCAGTTTAGTTTTGTATTTACACGAAGCTCTCATGTTCAGATCATGCGACGTGCTTAGCAGTTCCCGCCGTCAGCAATATAGCGTACACGTGATAATCCACCTGATTTGCCGCTCAGAATCTCCGTTCACTTCCCTTGAACCTGGCTCCGACCTCCCTACACTGTGTGCGCTATAGTTGTGAATGTGACACCCCATCGAAGTGATGCAGGCGAACAGGATGAACGTCAGGAAACATCCATCATTCATCTGACTATGGGCAGTACGGAATGGGATTAATGTTGGCAAGATTGTGTCGGATACAGTGCTGCCACAACGCGCAAACAGTTCATTAGTGTTTGATAAAGTTCAACAGATGAAGAATCAGATTTGACTACTCACATAATCACATGTGTAAAACCATAGGAAACTAATTTGGCGGAGCGTACTTTGATATAACTTTTGTTTGCTCAGGAGAATATGTAAGCTCTTTATTGTATGTTGTATTTTTTTTCTGGCATGTCATTGTATGCTTTAATTCTTGTTTGTCGTTGTACGCTGTATTTTCCTGTACGTAAGTTCGTATGCCATCATCGACGACAA
Source organism: Lamellibrachia luymesi (assembly GCA_009193005.1). Lineage (NCBI taxonomy): Eukaryota > Metazoa > Annelida > Polychaeta > Sabellida > Siboglinidae > Lamellibrachia > Lamellibrachia luymesi. Next base: position 79,772 of record SDWI01000895.1, read on the forward strand.
TATGTGGATGCTTATGCTCAAACAGTTGAATAAACGTTAAGGTACAGAGCACAGACCACAGTTGTTTTTCCATTGGTGGCCATGTTGACGTTTTATATGACTGTAAGAAAATGGGAACAACAAAATTATAAAATGTCATGTTTAGTCAAAAATCGACTACGTCCAGCTCTTTTAATAATGTTGCAAACGCGCTTACCCTCAAATTTGCCAGTCTTTGTCAACTACTAGTACGCCTACCGGGAGTGTCACCAACAAAATACCTATGCTTTTTCAAATCCGCTTCATACAGCAACATCTCAGTTCCAAAGGTCGTTTATTTAAAAGGTTCCAACCTTGCTGGCTGAAAGCTGTTATTTCTTGGCAAATAACGTCACTAAAATCTAACAATCCTATTTAATCGCTACATTCCGGAAGTGTAATTGTGGTTTGAAATCTCTATTACATTTTTTGCACAACGAACGCAGAATGTGAACTAATGACCTCTCCCTTCAGTCTCGCCATGACAGTGAACTCCGGATCTTCCGGAAGTGTGCTGTCGCGGAAATATCAATCACACTTGTTTTCTCCATATAACGTGATAGCGTGCGTGGGATTTCGAGCGATGGACAACACGTCATCGAATATAGCCGAGACAAAAACATTGTTCACCCGCGCGGACATCGGGCCAGAGAGATATATTGCATAGGGATAATCGGTCATTCAAACTAGTGTCTTGTTTCATGATCGGAACCAAGGTTTTTTGCGAACGAAGGACGTAATTTCTCTCTGTGAGTGCGTTTTGTTTAATAAACACGCACACCAATAACTTTCTGGGACACACAAATGTGTAAATATACCATACATGAGTGTTTTTTGTGGCAGTCGACATGTTTAAACAAATTGACAGAAGCAGAGGGTTACCATGGATACCCCGTACCTCCTCTTGAACAACTTGTGACACGCCATTCTTTAAGTAAGGAACCCATTTATATCGACCTGAAATCCATCAATTCATATGTCGATGTCAGATATTTTGCAGTATCTTCCAGGATTATTAATCTCTCTTGGGAACCACCCGCATACACCAGAAACAGTTTAATACGTGTCAAACCTCGCCACGGAGTGTCTATTATAACAAATGATCTTGCTATAATTTCTCACTGTGTTATCAGTCCCCCGGTGGCACAGAGACTACCCGGGAATCGTGCAGATAGGTCGAACATAAAGTCTGGCTTAGACAGTCCAATTGCGTCGGTGGCTCTTTGGTGCATGCCTCGTGACCAAGAAGTCGGCTGTTCCGTCTCGGCCGGAGGACATCTGTAGTTTCCTACACGTTGGGTGCAACTTGGCAACTCGCGCAGTATATGTAGGTTTTCCGAATGTGAACATTTCAGGCGTGGCTCATATCTGGTATTAAAGCCGCAGGTCCAGTTACCTGGAATGCCAGGGCAATTAAAAACGTAAAGGACGATAACTTAGTGAGCTGTTGATCACCATACTGACAGGTCCAGGTACCTGGAACGCCAGGGCAATTAAAAACGTAAACGACGATAACTTAGTGAGCTGTTGATCACCATACTGACAGGTCCAGGTACCTGGAACGCCAGGGCAATTAAAAACGTAAAGGACGATAACTTAGTGAGCTGTTGATCACCATACTGACAGGTCCAGGTACCTGGAACGCCAGGGCAATTAAAAACGTAAAGGACGATAACTTAGTGAGCTGTTGATCACCATACTGACAGGTCCAGGTACCTGGAACGCCAGGGCAATTAAAAACGTAAAGGACGATAACTTAGTGAGCTGTTGATCACCATACTGACAGGTCCAGGTACCTGGAACGCCAGGGCAATTAAAAACGTAAAGGACGATAACTTAGTGAGCTGTTGATCACCATACTGACAGGTCCAGGTACCTGGAACGCCAGGGCAATTAAAAACGTAAAGGACGATAACTTAGTGAGCTGTTGATCACCATACTGACAGGTCCAGGTACCTGGAACGCCAGGGCAATTAAAAACGTAACGGACGATAACTTAGTGAGCTGTTGATCACCATACTGACAGGTCCAGGTACCTGGAACGCCAGGGCAATTAAAAACGTAAAGGACGATAACTTAGTGAGCTGTTCATCACCGTACTGACAGGTCCAGGTACCTGGAACGCCAGGGCAAGTAAAGACTTAAAGGACGATAACTTAGTGAGCTGTTGATCACCATACTGACAGGTCCAGGTACCTGGAACGCCAGGGCAATTAAAAACGTAACGGACGATAACTTAGTGAGCTGTTGATCACCATACTGACAGGTCCAGGTACATGGAACGCCAGGGCAATTAAAGACGTAAAGGACGATAACTTAGTGAGCTGTTGATCACCATACTGACAGGTCCAGGTACCTGGAACGCCAGGGCAATTAAAAACGTAACAGACGATAACTTAGTGAGCTGTTGATCACCATACTGACAGGTCCAGGTACATGGAACGCCAGGGCAATTAAAAACGTAAAGGATGATAACTTAGTGAGCTGTTCATCACCGTACTGACAGGTCCAGGGACCTGGAACGCCAGGGCAATTAAAAACGTAAAGGACGATAACTTAGTGAGCTGTTCATCACCGTACTGACAGGTCCAGGTACCTGGAACGCCAGGGCAATTAAAGACGTAAAGGACGATAACTTAGTGAGCTGTTGATCATCATACTGACAGGTAATATGGCATCAACACTGCGTATGCGCATGCAAAGTTATAAATAGAAAGATATATCTAACCAAGATGGGTTACTTTGCACTACATGTAACACAATTCACGATGCTAATAACGTATAGAAATTTAAATGATATTAATAACGATATACAATTTTAAATGAGCTATACAGTACTGCACAATACACTAACTGAGATACAAGTAACGACATAAGACATTACGTGATAACATATTAACGGTACATCACTTTCAATATCCGGCAGAATCCGGATCTACTAAATGATACCATGACGGAAATATATTAAACGTGAGCGACGACATAACACATAACACGTTATACAACGTGAAGAGGGATAAGACTTTGAATGAGATACGAGTAACGACGTAAGACATTAAACGAGATACAAGTACAGGAATAAGACTTTGAATGAAGTAGGTTCGGTAATATGAGCATACTGGTAATATGGGCCACTTCCATAACTTAGAAATGGTACACCATATGATGTCATCTGGCGATTACATGCTGAGTTAAGGAGTGTGACAGACCACACAGGCACTGTAAGACAACACGAATTACAAACATGTAAGTGAATAACATTGAACAACATTTCTTATGATTTCCGCATGTTGTGTGAATACATATAGATCATACTCATAGACATGTAATCTACATCCACATAAATTGCATTTTTCGATGAGTTCATTATTCTGTCAGCCTGTGTCATAGGCGAGTATATAAACATGTAGCGTAAATTTCCCATCTGGAGGCAAGAAGAGAACTGGATTACCTTCTGGGTAATATGAGCCACATGGGAATACGTTTGTGTGCATATGCGTGTGTTTGTGTCCATGTTGGGCAACGAGTGTCAGTGGGCAGTGTCTCCTGCGGGTGCGTGAGTGTAATGCCCATGTTGAGTAATGATTCGTGTGTGTTATTTGTGGGGGCGGGTGTGTGAGTGTGTGTGTGCGTACATGTGTACGTGCATGCGTGCGTGTACCCATGTTCAACAATGGCTCTTGTATTGGGTTAGGCTATGACTCTAGTGTGTCTAGGTCCATCTTGGGTAATATGATCACTCATATCCATAGTATCCACGGACAATGCTTATATTTCCAACGCGTAATGTAATATGAGCCATTTGGAGAACATTTTCTCCTCGTCTTCATTGAAAAAACAAACGACATTAACTGCAATAATGCCCATAATAATAGTCTACCACGATAACTTTTTCTTCAATTTTAAACACAAAAAATATCTAGTCATACGGCTCCAGAATATCGATGTGAAAAAGTGGCTCATATTACCAAACCTCCCCTTACATATAACAGCATACGATATCAAATGAGATACAAATAATAACATATGACATGAAATGAATTAAATTAAATNTATATATATATAACAGCGTAATACGTTAAGTGAGATGTAAATAATGGGACAAATCTTTAAATGAAGTCACGGCATATGACATTAAATTATGGGCGGGTTTAAAACATCAATTGATCTCTTAATAACGGCAGAGTAACGTACATGAGACCAGGGTGCAATGTTTTTTTTTCAAAAACGCCTAACAATCAAACGGCAGAATGTCATTCAAGCTATAGGTATAAGTCGGCTACCGACCAATTATTTGTGTAGTATAATCGATGATTGCACACTGCTGTGAACTACCCGTGAGACAGAAACTCTCAACAGACTTTCCATTCACGTACACGAACACGTAGCATGCTGACGTGTTGGCCACTACGGCAATGTCCGATACTAGGAGAGAGTACACCGCATGCTCGGTGTTGCAGAAACTCCAATCACACACATTTGGTACGTAATGGCGTGATAGCGTGCGCGTTCAACATGCACAGTCCCGATCACTGGGCCGTGTGGCTCTCGTCCGCCGAACTGGCGTCGAGGCTAGCAAGGTCGCCAGTGTCGTTCGGAAGAAGGAGGCTTCAAGGAGTGATCAACGCCGACTGGACATCCGGCGTGACGTCAGTTGAGGGTCGTCTCTGGCAGTGTTAAATAACATGGTTTGCTGAACGACTGTATCTGAACATCCTCGCTAGCCAGGGGTGGAAGTAGTACTACAGTACCCCCTGGCATGTCGACTCATCCTCGCTAGCCAGGGGTGGCAGTAGGGCATCAGTACCCCTTGACAGATCGACCCATCCTCGCTAGCCAGGGGTGGAAGTAGTACTACAATACCCCCTGGCATGTCGACCCATCCTGCCTAGCCAGGGGTTGCAGTAGGCCATAAGTACCCCTGGCATCTCGATCCATCCTCGTTAGCCAGGAGTGGTAGTAGTGCATCAGTACCCCCTGACATATCGATCCATCCTCGCTAGCCATACCCCCTGACAGATCGACCCATCCTCGCTAGCCAGGGGTGGTAGTACGGCATAAGTACCCCTGGCATGTCGACTCATCCTCGCAAACCTGGGGTGGTAATAGGGCATCAGTACCCCTGACATCTCGATCCATCCTCGTTAGCCAGGGGCGGTAATAGTGCATCAGTACCCCCTGATAGATCGACCCATCCTCGCTAGCCAGGGGTAGTAGTAGGGCATAAGTACCCTTGACATGTCGATCCATCCTCGTTAGCCAGGGGTGGTAATAGGGCATCAGTACCCCTGGCATCTCGATCCATCCTCGCTAGCCAGGGGTGGTAATAGGGCATCAGTACCCCTGGCATCTCGATCCATCCTCGTTAGCCAGGGGTGGTAGTAGTGCATCAGTAACCTAGGCAGATCGACCCATCTTCGTTAGCCATGTGTGGCAGATCGACCTATTAAAACGCGGATGTGTCAATTTATCCCACGCCGAGTGTGAGTGTGCGCTGAATCGCTTGTACTTCATCACACCTACTGTCTTGGTCGTGTTTCTGGGAACTTGATGCGCACAACCCAAACGCCAAAGAGCGTTTCCAGGAATGCCTATTATTACACGTCCGAACAGTAGCGACGGGTCCACTACTCCTACCAAAGTTAAGTTCCCATGTGCGAGCCTTGTCAACTCCAGCCAGCAATCCCATTGTTTAACACAGCAACTGAACAATCAGCATTTCAACAGGTCGACCTACCAGGGGTACTGATGTAGTCTGAAGCCCCTGGTGGTGAGGGTAGACCTGCCAGGGGTACTGATGTAGTCTGAAGCCCCTGGTGGCGAGGGTAGATCTGCCAGGGGTACTGATGTAGTCTGAAGCCCCTGGTGGCGAGGGTAGACCTGCCAGGGGTACTGATGCAGTCTGAAGCCCCTGGTGGTGAGGGTAGACCTGCCAGGGGTACTGATGTAGTCTGAAGCCCCTGGTGGCGAGGGTAGATCTGCCAGGGGTACTTATGTAGTCAGAAGCTCCTGGTGGTGCGGGTAGATCTGCCAGGGGTACTGATGTAGTCTGAAGCCCCTGGAGGCGAGGGTAGATCTACCAGGGGTACTGATGTAGTCTGAAGCCGCTGGTGGCGAGGGTAGATCTGCCAGGGGTACTTATGTAGTCTGAAGCCCCTGGTGGTGAGGGTAGATCTGCCAGGGGTACTGATGTAGTCTGAAGCCCCTGGTGGTGAGGGTAGATCTGCCAGGGGTACTGATGTAGTCAGAAGCCCCTGGTGGTGAGGGTAGATCTGCCAGGGGTATTGATGTAGTCTGAAGCCCCTGGTGGCGAGGGTAGATCTGCCAGGGGTACTGATGTAGTCTGAAGCCCCTGGGGGCGAGGGTAGATCTGCCAGGGGTACTGATGTAGTCTGAAGCCCCTGGTGGCGAGGGTAGATCTGCCAGGGGTACTGATGTAGTCTGAAGCCGCTGGGGGCGAGGGTAGATCTGATGGAACAAGGAATTGTTAATGTTATTGTTGTTGTTGTTGTTATTATTGTTGTTGTTGTTGTTGTTCTTGCTAATGTTTCCGTTTGTGGAGGGGCTGTGCTGTAGGGGAAGGCAGTGTTAGTTGAACCATAAAATTTTTTTTTTTATGTCTAAGGCACAATCATATTCCTATATCAACATTGTTTTACTCACATATACTATGATTCATAGTAGATCATTTTATACCAATATAATATATTTAGTATGCATAGATAATTATATGTAGCTGATTCAAATAGGGTTAGTAAGCTGGCTCAACTAACACTTGGTGTGGGGTAAGTTGAGCCACAGTGTAGCGTAAGTTGGGCAAAAGCTTTATTTGTATAATTCACGTAGGCCTTATACTAAAATTTCATAACAACTCAATGGGTACAACACGTCTCTGGTATCCACGCTTAACTAATAAATCGGCGCACTTAACTAATATAGACTTATAGGCCAATTGCAACCAGTGTAATAAAAAAAAAATGGAAAAATGGGTGGCTCAACCTACCCTGTGGCTCAACTGACACTGCTTTCCCCCATACCTGACTGTATAGCGGGGTGGCTGTCTGGCTGGTTGTAGGCCCTATGTGTTTTGGGCTGGCTTGATACCTGGCTAGTTTGTTGGCTGACTGGCTGGTACATATATGGCTGGCTGGTTGAATAGTTCCACACCTCTCCGCTAGGCAAACACTAAAATATACACACATGGCCTATTTAAAATCTTCCCATTTTAAATATGCCGATATTAATTTAGTCCTCTTCATCCTTACTAGGCAATAGTTCTACAGCGATCCTTCGCCAAAATTATCAACTTCTGGGAACTAGTTAATTGCAAATGGCATGATTCCTGCACAATTTGCATGGTGGTTAAAACGTCATGTTGAGTTTAATTTGATCTCGATCAGCAAGGATTCAAGCATTTCAACTTTCTTTCGATAGTTCTTAATACACGTTTACTACCAGGTCTTACGACTAGATACATATTTCATCACACGCACACAACAAAAGTCCACTACCTCGGCATAACGCAATTGTCAGATCGGAACACTGACGATACCTCGGGGCCCACCGAGATCCCCGGTGAGTGAGGGCTCAGTCACAGTCCGCTTCTGAAAACGTTAATCAATACCGCGGCTCTGGCAAAGGGCTGGCCAGTACATTATGGCCCGCGGTCGTTAACGGTCTCGTTGGTCAAGCATTCTTCAGTCGCCGTGCACTCACGGTGAAGTTGCATTAACATTGCGCATGCCTCATTAAGCTGGCCGGGCTGATTGTCGATGGAGTTTGTCTCGGTAGGCCGTAGGCGATACTGTTTCGACTCGAATTTCCCGATGGGTTTATTGGAGAAACATTGACCTACGGTGCTGCCATATGTTTTATATGTTTTATATGTGCAAGATAAAGACAAAACAGCAAAATCAATTCATGTTGAAGTTGAAGAAGAAGAATACGATGAATATTAAAATACACAAATAGTGCAAACAAATGACTTGAAAGACCGGCCATTGGTATTCCATATGACAGGATTGTGCGGAGGGTCGTTTTCGAAAACGTCACCAGACACGAACTTGAAGACGAAGAAGTAGATACAAAATGGAAAGTCCACTAAATTTCACTGTGTGTGTCTGTCTGTGTGTGTGTGTGTGTGTGTGTGCGTGTGCGTGTGCGTGTGCGTGTGCGTG
>SDWI01000895.1:114003-126305 GCA_009193005.1 Lamellibrachia luymesi
AAGTGTTGCGTGCAGCTGTACACTCAAGTCGTCCATGTAAACGTTAAACATTATTGGGGATAATTTCCCTTCTTGCTTAACACCATTACCCACAGGGAAGAATTCAGAGTAAGTAGATCCCCACCAGACACATACACTTTCGTTATTGTACTCATTGCAGATCACACTTAAAAGGTATTTAGGTACATCACGCTGTGTTAGTTTTGTTATAAGCTTCTGCCGATTGTCTCGGTCAAATGCTTTTGAAGCATCCAGAAACGCGACATACACAGCCGACCCGTGCTTAGTGTAAAACCTTAGTAGTTCCTTAAATGCGAACACACACAACTCCGTCCCATGCTTGGACTTAAACCCAAACTGATGTGGTGTTGTTTGCAAGTAAACGTTCATACGACGACAGACTCAGTGATTACTTTCGGTATATACCCATGCACCAGGATAGAGGACAAAAGGACAGAGAGTAGTACCAAGAGTTTGGAATCCGCATACTTCATGTGTTCTGCTGTAAACCATATCTATTTTAACATTACTAAACAAAATATTATGTTCAAGCAATAGTATTATTTATGTATTAAATACATACTGTTTTTATTTAATTAGACTATCATATGTTATATTATATTAACATATTTCTTATACGATATGAACATATTAAAAACCTACTAAAACTGGTCTATCCTAATATGAACATGAACATTATGAGAGAACAAGACACTTGATTTTCCCCACAATTGCCAGTTGTTTTAATAGTGTAACTGGACACATCATAGATGATGGATGCACAGGGTGAAGACTGGAACTGGATGTTACAGTGGACCTTAATATTAGTAGCTTGGAATATGTGAATTTGAAATGTCATGATGACTCTTTATTGGGAAACTCACTAGGAAAGTGCATAAATGAAGAGTCTCCTAAAGTGTTATGATTTACCCCGATATGGGGCAAACTGTAAATAGGGTATCCTAAAGTGTTACGATTTACCCCAATGTGGGACAAATTGTAAATGGGGTATCCTAAAGTGTTATGATTTACCCCGATGTGGGACAAATTGTAAATGGGATATCCTAAAGTGTTATGATTTACCCCGATGTGGGGCAAGTTGTAATTGGGGTATCCTAAAGTGTTACGATTTACCCCGATGTGGGGCAAATTGTAAATGGGGTATCCTAGTGTTATGATTTACCCCGATGTGGGGCAAATTGTAAATGGGGTATCCTAAAGTGTTAAGATTTACCCCGATGTGGGACACATTCTAAATGGGGTATCGTAAAGTGTTATGATTTACCCCGATGTGGGGCAAATTGTAAATGGGGTATCCTAAAGTGTTATGATTTACCCCGATGTGGGGCAAGTTGTAATTGGGGTATCGTAAAGTGTTACGATTTACCCCGATGTGGGGCAAATTGTAAATGGGGCATCCTAAAGTGTTATGATTTACCCCGATGTGGGGCAAATTGTAAATGGGGTATCCTAAAGTGTTAAGATTTACCCCGATGTGGGGCAAATTGTAAATGGGGTATCCTAAAGTGTTAAGATTTACCCCGATGTGGGGCAAATTTTAAATGGGGTATCCTAAAGTGTTATAATTTACCCCAATGTGGGGCAAGTTGGTGATGTGATGTCCTAAAGTGTTACGATTTACCCCGATGTGGGGCAAGTTGTAAGAGTCAACAAGTCAAATTGTAACACAAGATATGCGTTACAATATACCAATGTTGCAAAATGATATACATAAAAGTATAAGAATGTAAAGACTTTACACTGTTTTAATACCTATCTAGAATATATGACAAACTTATACGATTTAATAAGCCCTACCTAAATGCCTACCTACAAATAATATAATAAAATGAGATTCCCTGTTGGACCACTGCAAACACTGTAATTAACAGTCATGTAAATTACAAAGCGTTTATTAATCGCCGTCCAATTTACAATATACAGAACATTCCCAACATTTTGCTTCCACAAGTTACATGTTTTGTTTGATTCTGCACTGTTGTAAAACCCCCGAGACAATGTTACTATTTACTCCAGTATCTTCACATTCACAATAAAATAAACTGAATATGTTGTGCTATGTTGTGTATTTCTTAAATGAATGGAGCTGTATTGACGTTGTTATCAAATCATCAGTTGGGGATTGTTTGTTATACTGACCCACAACACCAGCGCCTACATTCCAATTACCTTTTCTAAATGTAGTTTTTGTGCAATGTTTTTCAGTTTAAGAAATACAAAATTAACATTTGTTTTTTTCTTTGAGGAGTTTCTTGAATATATGGTGTGAAATATGGAGAAACAACACACAATCCTAGTCTACTGGACCTACGATGGACGGATTGTCATCAAAGACCAGCATGGGAAAACAAGAACTGTCAGCAGTGAAGACGAATTAAAGACATTGTAGATGTTAACCACTGTCCGCTAAATTCAAGGGGCCCACTCACTCACTGGTTAGTCACCTACAACTAATTATGTTATTGTATTTATATTTTGTTATTACAATTGTATCACATATTGTTATCGGACATACCGAATACACAAGTTGCTATGTGATTATGTGTGTAACCGAGTATACAGAATCTACTAGTTGCCATATAATTATGTATGCCATTAACATATATGCGTACGTAATATATAAAAATATGTCTATGAATATAATTAATTATGATTGATATCAACAGTTTACCCACCAGTACACTAGTGTCTGTAGGCTATGAGCCTGATTATAAAAATGGTGTTGTAAATACAGATATAGATCCGGACTGTAATTTCTTCAAAACACTCAACACTACATTTACCTCTAAATATTACCTTGAAAGCGATATAAATCAAATAATCAAATATAATGATGACTATGCTAGAGGATTTTCCCTGATACATTTGAATGTAAGACATTTATCAAAGAATATTAGTAAATTAAATAATTATCTAGAGTTGCTTGATCTAAAATTGTCAATAACTGGATTAAACGAAACGTGGTTAAATAGTTATAATTCGGATGTATATGAACTAACAGAATATAGAAGTGTACATCCTACTAGACCATCAAAGAAAGGAGGGGGTGTATCTCTGTATATTCATAAATCTTATGAGTACACAGAGAGGTCTGAAATGACCAGTACAACTGAATATTTAGAGTGTATATTTGTCAAAGTGCAGACTCGGTCTAAGAATCAAAATAGGAAAACACTGGTTGGTGTAGTCTACAGACCACCTAATACAAATCAGTATTTAATCCAGTATGACTTAAATACCTTTTATGAAGTGTGCCTGGCTATTCACGGGGCACTAGGCTCACCCGTGTCACCATTCAGGAATGAGGCAGCGCGGTTTCGTATTACGGGGCACAAGACAACCTGCATCCTAATAATTATGGTATTCCATCGTACAACGACTATGCGTCAGCGAATCACGGCGGGTGCGACCAAGCCGTCAGGCTAGAATTCCTGGTCGCCCTAGAAAGCCGGACTCACGCATCATCGCTTGCTTTTTTCGATTTACCCATCCTCCTTCCCCATCTTCTCCTGTTCCTGTGGCTGTAGGATTTACTGTGGTGGTGGTTTCTGGGCCCCACATTTATTACGCTTAGCTAGTTAACCATGGGCAATCCCCAGCGACTGCTAAGTACGAATCATCCTTAAATTGTAAGGGGAATTGCCTTTGATATATAATATTTAAGTGTAGGCAATGCCCATTGTTATGCCTACAACTGCTTTACTGTATGTCATTAAAAGGCATTGCCATTTAACAAACATAATAATGTGTTTTTCTATTGCTTCATAAACTACGCAATGCACAGCAGGCTCAACTGCACACCACAACCAACAACTGCATTAGATGATACAATGGTACGGTGAGTAAAATATTAATGTCTTCAAAGAACACATACTTAATATTTTACAAACATTAAAAGCTAAAAATAAATATTTTTATATCATGGGCGATTTTAATATTAATTTACTGAATTATGATCACTATACAGAAACTTGCGATTATGTAGATACAATGTTCTCAAATGTATTTTTACCTCTGATCACAAAGCCTACCAGAATAACACCAACCTCAGCTATATTAGTAGAAAATATTTACAGCAACGACATACTTGGTGAATATACTCAAATGCAAGGAATAATGTATAGACATTTCTGATCACCTACCAATATTTATATTAACCAAATTAAATAATAATACAAAGGATGACACAATAACTGAGACTAGATTATATAACGATCACACTATTGCCACTTTCAGATGTATTGCAGATCAAACATTTTGTGGTGATGTTTATGCACGTCAGGATCCCGAAGAAAGCTACTAAATGTTCTTAAATAAAATAACAGAGGCATATGATAAAGCATTTCCACTTGTTAAGAAAATAACAAAAGAGAGAAATACAAACCCGGGATTACCAAAGGGTTTAGAAAATTCATCCAAACAAAACATAAACAAAATTATACAGGTGTTATTTAAATATGCCTACAGTATTTAATGAAACTAATTAAAAAAATAAAAATAAATTAACTAAAACTTATTAGCATCGCAGAAACGTACCATTATCATAAGGAATTTCACATATATATAGGTAATTTACAACAAAAAAACGTGGCAAATATTGAAGGACATTATTGGTAAAAAGACATGCAAAAAACTACAGGCCCATCTCTGTGCTGCCATTATTTTCAAAGATTTTTGAAAGACTAATGTACATTAGATTAACCAAGTATGTCACTAAAAACAACAGCTTGTCTAACTCTCAATTTGGATTTTAAAAGGTATTTCTACATACATGGCTTTAACAATACTAATTGACAAAATAACCAAAGCTATCAATAAAAAGAACATAAAATTGGACTATTTCTAGCTTTAGACACACTTTTAACCATAACATCTTACTAACAAAATTAGCTCGGAATTAAGGTTAATGTGATCCAATGGATTAAAAAAATAGAATTGACAGATATTTGATAAGGGTGGGCTACACATATATGAGATAATTGTTGGACTCTCGATAAGCCAATGGCTTCCTTGTCCACTTTGCCATCTGGAACTTGTTGTTTGGGATGGCAATCTTGTTAAATCTTTGTTAAATCTAGCTAAAAGAAAACAAAAAGTAATATTTTATGGGACTAACTCTGCTCTAAACAAATATAATATGTGGTGTACCACGAGGATCAATATTGGGGCATTTACTATTTATCATATACATAAATGATGTAAGCGCTGTATCTCAAGTTACATTTCCTATTATGTCTGCAGATGATACAAATTTCTTCATACAAGGGGACAACTTGGAAAAAATGGAAAATGATTTAAACATTGAATTAAAAAGCTAACAATATGGCTTAAAACAAATAAACTTTCATTAAACAAAAACACATACAATGACCTTTAGCAATACTCGCAGCATAAGAACCAGACATAATACAATTGACATAGATGGGACATAAATAGTTAATGTAAATTATAAAAAAATTCTAGGAAGAGTAATAGACAACAAACTAAACTGGAGTGAACATATAAAGCATATATGTAACAAAATATTAAAAAAGAGTATTGACATCCTTAATAAGGTAAAAAAACAAGCTGACCAAGAAAACTCTGACAAACTTAGAGTATGCTTTTATTTACCCAGAGCCATACATCACTCATTGTAATATAGTATGGGGAAGAGCCCCGAAGATTGTCTAAAATTCATGTTGTACAGAAAAGATCAGTACGTATTATTATTAGTCAAGAAGATTTCAGAAATCACATTCAGCCTTTATTTATAAAACACAAATTATGAACATTTATCAAGTAAACAAGTACATATGTTCTATAAACACAACAGTGGTATGTTACCAGAAATATTCAATGACGTGATTACTTTAAACGTCCCTCCATATAGCCGAGCTCATCCACCGTAAACAACACTGAACTCATCCACCGTAAAAAACACCAGGCTCATCCACTGTAAACAACACTGAGCTCATCCACCATAAACATATCCTAATCACGTTATAGTGTATTGATCAAATATATTTGCATGTTGTATTTCATGTAGTCATGATGGATGTATACATAATGACCCAGGGATGGGTCAAGTACATGGACAAAGTACTTACGTACAAGTATTTTCAATGTTGTCCAAGTACTCGTTTAAAAAAGTACTTTGACAATTTTAGTCAAGTACAGTCAAGTACATCAAACGCTACATTTATGTTTCAAAATAGTGAAGGTCAAAGCAATGAAAACACAAGAGCAGCAGTATTATGCATTTATTCATTATTTAAGTCAAAGCACACAATACTAGCATTTGGCATCAAATCATGAAATGTTCATTTATTTCTGGTTGCGCCGAACAAACATAATTTGTTCAAATTTCTGATCAGTGCTGTGCTGGGTATTTATCATCAACATATCTGAACAGATTGCAATTGACTACTTGTCAGTGATTATCTTAAGCCAAGTTAATTATGAATAGGTAGCTTTGGACCAGTTCAAGCCATTATAGCTGACCAATAGATCAGTTAGTTTATCCCATGTATTTGACTCATGGCTTCAAATAAAGTCAATGATAATGTATGTATGGTTGACTGAAGGGTTCAATGGCTACTAAATCTCAGCTGATATACATGCAAGTGTTTATGCTGCTCCTCCCCTTTATGCATATAAACCAATCAACATCAAACATTGCCATAGCTATTCATTGATATAGATAACATGAACAGTGTGATCAATTAATGTGATCATCATTACAGTTAATTAACTATGTATTATTACCACTTGTTATTGTAAACATTGCACCATAATTTATGCTTCATTTCATGATGCTTTGTGAGAAAGAAAAAAATGACAGTAAACACACTGTCATTTTAACTGTAGCCATTTTATCCGATTCTTGAGATAGAGCCAACTATTTAACGAAAACATAAACAAGTATTTGTGAATGTACTTGTCAAGTCCAAGTACTCTGACGGTCAAGTAAAGTCCAAATACTGCACACAGCAAAATGGCAAGTATAAGTTCAAGTCCAAGTACAGTACTTGCTGTACTTAAGTACACAAGTACTCAAGTACTTGAACCCATCCGACACATACTTGCTGAAAACCTAATAGAAAAGATAAACTGCTACACAAAGACATGCCATTATAGTACTGTATAGTTTAAGGCATTAAGCAATATTAAGGTGAGCCATCTTACCTGTGGATTGAAGTAAGACTGCAACAGCCGTAGCGACCAGTCCGACAACAAGAATGGGCAGGAGAACACAGATCCCTTGTCGCCTCCTGGATCCTGAAAAACAAACAACTATCAGATTACAGTTAATAGTATGTAGATGAGATGTTATTTCAAGTTGTTATTTAGGAAAAATGGTCATCTTTATTATAATCCTCCCACCCGGCCGGCCGCCTGCCCACATGTATGTTTGTATGCAGGTTTGTATGTATGTTTGTATGTGTGTTTGTATGCATGTTTATATGCACGTATGTTTGCACGTATGTGTGTGTGTGTGTGTGTGTGTGTGTGTGTGTGTGTGTGTGTGTGTGTGTGTGTGTGTGTGTGTGTGTGTGTGTGTGTGTGTGTGTGTGTAGGTGTGTGTGTGTGTGTGTGTGTGTGTGTATGTGTGTATGTTTGTGTGTATGTTTGTATGCATCTTTGTATGCATGTATGTACGTATGTATGTTTTATATGCATGGTTGTATGTACATTTGTATGTGTGTTTGTATGCATGTTTGTATGTATGT
The DNA here is from genome assembly GCA_009193005.1 of Lamellibrachia luymesi. NCBI lineage: Eukaryota > Metazoa > Annelida > Polychaeta > Sabellida > Siboglinidae > Lamellibrachia > Lamellibrachia luymesi. Next base: position 121,737 of record SDWI01000895.1, read on the forward strand.
TCCCTCATATATATGTCAGTTTCATACATATGGGGTTGAAATATTGTAGGCGTGCCCGGGGATCCATGGGGATAGTTCGTACACAAAAAAATAAGAAATTACCCCCGGAGTGGGGATTTTATAAAGGAACGTACCTGGACAAAGTTATGTACAATAGGCCTTACAATAGTAGTTTGTAGTTATGTAGAATAATCCCTACCCTGAATGACGTGTTTAATCGCCAAATGGCGAATACATCGAATGTCGACAATAGCTTGTGAAATGTGTAGTTTAAGTTTCCTTTGCTGTTTTAGAAGCTATGACAATACAAGTGTTAATCATGGTGTAGAACAGTGTTGTCAAGGTTACGTGTTGTGGTACATCAGTAAGCCTGGTACACAATGGTACTTTCCCTTTCAACTACTCGGTGCTGGTTGGGTCGGATCAGAGTTGTCATTGTATCCACCTCAGTCGGTGGTAGTTGTTCCTGATTATTGGGCCCAGTCTGTTCGAGTCTGTTCGAGCCTGGTCAGAGGTGTCAGTGTATCCACATCAGTCGGTGGTAGTTATTCCTGATTATTGGGCTCAGTCTGTCTGAGTCTGGTCAAGTCTGGTCAGAGTTGTCAGTGTATCCACCTCAGTCGGTGGTAGTTGTTCCCGATCGGTGCAGCAGCAACCAATCAGGAGCGCACACATTGACGATCTGCGTACACCAGCAATATAACGGAGACAATGTGGACGACCGCACGAGAAGATGAGTTTGTGACACTACGAAAAGAAAGGCCTTCTAGGTAGAATACATTTTTTGTGCAGTAACTGGAACGCTAAAGGGGAGGCTTAAACCAGCATCAACGATTACGTGGTCGCCGCCGCCGACGCCTCCGTAGGAACAGGATATCTAGTGCTATAGCTGCTGCTCATGTATGCGCATCCCCAGAGTCCACATATATTAGTATAGAAAGTCCACCATGGGCCACAACGGGGCTACCTGCGCCCTACGTGGCCCAGCCACATAGGATAGTGTAGAAATTCCACCACGGGCCACCACGGGGCTACGTGCACCCTACATGGCCCAGCCACAACCAATGACCCATTCGCTACCAGCATGATGTCTCATCCGTAACATTGCCCCAGTGCCGTCACCTCGGCACAGTTCTAGACGCGTGTCATACATCGTGCGTGGAAGTCTCACAGCTTGCTTGCAATCTTGCAGGTTAGGGTCCAGGCTTCACACGGGCATAGCAGTATAGACTGTGACATGTGTTTGTGTATTCATCACAATGGACTACATAATCTGGACTGTGACAAGTGTCTGTGTATTCACCACAATGGACTACATAATCTGGACTGTGACATGTGTCTGTGTATTCACCACAATGGACTACATAATCTGGACTGTGACATGTGTCTGTGTATTCACCACAATGGACTACAGAATCTGGACTGTGACATCTGTCCGTGTATTCACCACAATGGACTACACAATCTGGACTGTGACATGTGTCTGTGTATTCACCACTCGATACAAAACACTAACCACCACTCGATACAGAACACTAACTGTCACTTGATACAAAACACTAACCCCCACTCGACATAAAACACTAACCTCCACTCGACATAAAACACTAACCCCCACTCGACATAAAACACTAACCTCCACTCGACATAAAACACTAACCCCCACTCGACATAAAACACTAACCCCCACTCGACATAAAACACTAATCCCCAGTCCCCACACTCTCAGATCGAGTCCCAACCAGAGGAATGTGATCTCCCTCTCCACGTAATATCTGCCTAAAGGGAAAGCAGTAGTAAACACCATACCTGTCATCTTCGTCTCCTTCGTCCTGATTTCTTTCAGCTGTTGTTCGTGGACCTCCACCTGACTGGCCACCTTTTGAAGTTGATCTCTGTTCTCTTGGCCTTGTACTAAAACAAATATGTTTGTCATTTCATATAATAATCGTTATTCAGAAAAGTTGAGGGGTAGGAGTGGGAGGGTTTGAGGAGGAAGAACAGTAAGAACAGGGGGAGAAGTAGGGGGAGAAGTGGGACTGTTGGAGGAGGAAGAGGAATAGGAGGAGGTGAGTGGGAGGGGCAGAGGAGGAGGGGGAGGAGGAGGATGGTTGATTATGTAATGTGTAACAGTTTTTCAAACAAAGAAAACATTAAAAAAATTATATAAGTTGGGTAGTTTTAGTGTGCCATAATGTTGTGACCAACATGTGCCCTAACATTGGCTGGATATGGAGGTTAATGATTATGACTATCTCTGTGCACATCTGACTAAGCCGATCAGAGAAAATAGCAATGATATCCTGGTGAAATATGCGGACAATAAATGCCTGACAGGCTTGATAAGCAACAACGATGAGACAGCGTATCGTGAAGAAATCGGAAAGCTTTCGACATGGTGCAATGCAAATTATCTTGAACTTAACACAAAAAAGACAAAGGAGAATTGTGGACTTCAGAAAGAAAAAACAAACACCACCACCACTCGTGTTGCAAAATAAAAATGTTGAGCGTGTGACATCTTACAAGTACTTAGGAGTGACTATTACAGAACAGCTAGACCGCGCCGATGGTACAACCCTAGTACACGAATGAGTAAACTATTACAGAACAGCTAGACCGCGCCGATGGTGAAGCCCTAGTACACGAATGAGTAAACTATTACAGAACAGCTAGACCGCGTCGATGGTACAGCCCTAGTACACGAATGGGTAAACTATTACAGAACAGCTAGACCACGCCGATGGTACAGCCCTAGTACACGAATGAGTAAACTATTACAGAACAGCTAGACCACGCCGATGGTACAACCCTAGTACACGAATGAGTAAACTATTACAGAACAGCCAGACCACGCCGATGGTACAACCCTAGTACACGAATGAGTAAACGTTTTCCAGCGGCATATCGGATGGCTAAGCTGACTCTAGTAGGGCCGCTGCTTTTTTCTGCTTGTCTCGTGGCAACTTGATGTCCGAAAAGTGCCTTTGCGCGAACGCTCATGCGTGTCGCATGTACATCTCTGTTTTCGTGTATTTTGCGGCCATTTTTGGTAAGAAACGTTCATACACATCTGGTGCAGACACCTGTATATCTCACTTAAACGTCGTACTCTTTGTCCTGACACCACTGATGTCTAGTTCCACAGGCTTCCTGTGTTGGCCAGTGCTCAGCTGCCCGATGTTATCTGCATAACAAAGGTGTTTGAGACGAACGCCGCCGCACGGGAGTGCGATGACGTCGTCAGGGTCGGTGCAACTAGCAAATACAGAATTTAGCGCGCATACAAATATGAGAAGAATCAAACAGTCGCTTTGCAAAACTTCACGATGACCTTGACCTGGCCATACAATGACCCGATGACGTTGATGGGTGTCTCTGGGAGCGAGTGCGCCACCAGTGACATGTAGTCTTGGCTGAGCCTGTCGAATGCAGACCTTAATCAACGTGCATGCATACGACACTTGCCGTCACAGCCACAATGTTATATGCGACCTGTCTTAACATAATGAAGTTGTCCCGACACCTTCTTCCGAGCACCTCCTGATACAACTCCATTTTGGTTGTATGCGATGTGTTTGTTTTGGGTCATCTTTACTCGCTTGAGTACGCTGATGGACAAGACTGTATAAGCTTGACTGAGCAAGCAGATGGCATGGAATTTTGATGGGTCACTTCTGGGTCATTTCATTTACCAAGTGTGACCTGAGATCGTGTATTGAGACTGCGTATTGGGTCAATTTATCGCAAAATGGTGCTAGCGAACGGATCTCACGCCACTATCCGACAGGTGGCAGCATATATCAACTAATTCCCACGAAACTCAAAAAGCACTTCATGACACCATCACTGCTGGATGCGGGCACGGCCCAGTCAGAATGCATCCGCTATTACATAGATAAAGAGTGCCCAGGAAAAAAAATATTGTGCAGTTTGAGTGTATTAGTGAGAGCAGAAATTGTGTGAATGAGTGAGTGTAAGTGATGTTTTTGTGCACAGTGGCATCTGAGCTTTGAAATGTTGCCATTTGTCAGTTGGTATACCTGTTCCGTAAGGACACAGTGGCCATCAAACAGGATGTACTCATATTTTGGAAACCAGTGAATTTCATTGCAGAAATGCAGGGTTGTCATGCGTTGATGCAATATGTACAAAAAGAAGTATGTAATTTTCAAGAATTTCACACACCAGGTGTCTTAGTGGGTATGTCATTTGTTGTGAACAAAAATTGTAGGATAAATTCTCAATGTAGGCGCAAGAACATTATAATAATCGTCTATGGGAAAAGTGACTGTGGTCCGTGCCCATGTGATCTATCTTCTTAGCCAGGTCTGGGAGGATGTAGGGATGGTGCTGACCAGGTCTGGGAGGATGTAGAGCTGGTGCTGACCAGGTCTGGGAGGATGTAGGGCTGGTGCTGACCAGGTCTGGGAGGATGTAGGGCTGGTGCTGACCAGGTCTGGGAGGATGTAGGGCTGGTGCTGACCAGGTCTGGGAGGATGTAGGGCTGGTGCTGACCAGGTCTGGGAGGATGTAGGGCTGGTGCTGACCAGGTCTGGGAGGATGTAG
>SDWI01000895.1:127870-139885 GCA_009193005.1 Lamellibrachia luymesi
TTAGTCTATCTGTGTTCTCCTGGCCTTGTACTAAAACACAGTAGAGTGGTGTATTAGTCTATCTGTGTTCTCCTGGCCTTGTACTAAAACACAGTAGAGTGTTGTATTAGTCTATCTGTGTTCTCCTGGCCTTGTACTAAAACAAATGCATTTGGCATTCCATATAATAATCGTTATTCATCAAGCATATTTAACAGTGTTCATCCCGCACTGTTCAGTGTATCATGTTTCATAATGCTATCTTTAACAACCTCACATCATTACAATAACAATACATTCCATGCATCAGTCAACAAGTAAACATGTTTTTAAATAATAAATTATTCATCACTTACTAGCTTACAATCAATAACTTTGTACATCATTATGTAGAAATAGATTTATAATGCATGCAGTTTGTTTACATTTGTCAGTGTGACAGCAGTAAAACCTCCTACTCAAGCTTGCTCCAGATAGGATCAGTAATTGCTACCGTCGACTCTGCTGAACCGAATCATGGATAAAAAATAAGTTTAGTGGAATCAAAATGGATGGGACTGAATCATTCCCTATTCCCATTCAAATGTTGCACACAAGTAGGTTTTCCTGGAACATCAAGTGGTGTTTCCTGTACAGTGTCCATTTGAGTCAGTCAAGTCAGTCATTCCCTGCTGCAATCTCAGTGGGTGTGGTGCTCACCAGGGTGTCAGTGACCGAACATGGGAAACTTTTAGCTGAACACGATGCTTTGTCAAAGGTAAGATTCTACATTGTATTTATGTTTGCAGGTGTTTTTTTTCAACAGTTTGTGACCTTTTCAATGATGATTCTTATTCTTGTTTCCACAAATGATGTTCAACAGTTTGTAATCTTAGTCCTAAGGTGAAGATTTTTTTTAAATATGAGCGAAAGGGATTCCGCATCGAATCTAACCATTTCGCTATCCATTTACCAAATTCTGGTCTTGCAAAAGGTGCAATAAAAAACTTAATCATTTCACAATCCAAGCCACCGATGGTTGATTTTCTCGCTATCAGATGTCTGGTCTGGTGCACATAACATCAAGACTGCCGACATGTCATCACATGGACATTTGTATTCGGTATTTGGGAATAGAGTGTACATGTTCTACACTAGTCTATGTCATTCTCTCCTACTTGGTTCTTGTTGTAGCTTCAGCCATGTTCCATGCCGGGCATGAAGTCATTAGTGTCCCTCACCGTATGACAGATCTGTCTGTGTTCTCACGTCGTAGGCGTGGCACACCAAGCGCTGGGGCTCCATGCGGGGCACGAAGTCATTAGTGTCCCTCACCGTATGACAGATCTGTCTGTGTTGTCACATCGTAGGCGTGCCACACCAAGCGCTGGGGCTCCATGTGGAGTCTAGGCCTCGCACGAGTAAAGCAGTACAGAGCAGATGTACACATAGTACAGCTGAAGGAGATGTAAGCACAAGAGCTGCTTGTCTCTCCAAATGTGCGCCATTGCGTGGAATTTGTTGTACACCATCGCCCCTCGCTGCTCCACCTCCACCTCCACCTCCACCTCTATCTCTTCACCGACCTCGCCGATGACACAGCCCTAGTACATGAATGAGTAAACGTTTTCCAGCGGCATATCGGATGGCTAAAATGACTCTAGTAGGGTCGCTGTTAATTTTCTGCTTGTATCAGGGTACTTTGACTTCCGAAAGCATGCCTTTACGCGAACGCAAACGGGGGTCACATGTATATAGGCCATCTCTGTTTTCATGTATTTTCCGTCTCTTGTTGGTAAGAAACGTTCATCCACGTCTAGTGGCAGACACCTGTACATCTCACTTAAACATCGCACTCTTCGTCCTGACACCACTGATGTCCACAAACCGCGTGAGTCGATCAGTTGCCGCTCTGGCGTCCGAGCTCAGCTGCCCGATGTCATCAGCATGACAAAGGTGTTTGAGACGAACGCAGCCGCACGGGAGTGCGATGACGTCACACACAAACTTTGATGATCGAACATACTTTAAATGGGAAGAAAATATTTTAAAAGGAATATCTAATTTGTCAAGCCTACATAGAACATTATATAAGCATACCTATATATTTGAATGTCGTTGGTCTGTATTATATCATACAGTGCTATGAATTCATGAAACACAGGCAGGCTGCGAAATGGCAGGCGTCTTATCGTCCCAGACAACCAGTTTGTAAGATCGAATGAGTCTGGTTTGGTAAGATAATTCCCATCAAACTAGCCGCTATTGCTGCTATTTTGTGAATGGAATTTATCTCAATACCAGTCAATAACTTTTTATTTCCTTGTGAATCAACTGATTTATTGTGTTTCCTTATCCAAATAAGATCAATAATCACCTCAATGGACTCCTCTGAACTGAATCCAGGGTAATAGAATCAGCCCTTTAGTAGAATCAGAATGGTTGGAACGGTATGATTCCCAACAGCCAAGGGCGATGCTTGTGCGAGAGCCGCTCATCTCTCCAAATGTGCGCCATTGCCTAGAACGTGTCGTACACCTTCGCCACTCGGCCTCCTCTATCTACCCTATTACACCATCGCCACTCGACCTCCTCTATTTACCCTATTACACCATCGCCACTTGACCTCCTCTATCTACCCTATTACACCATCACCACTTGACCTCCTCTATCTACCCTACTACACCATCACCACTCGACCTCCTCTATCTACCCTATTACACCATCGCCACTTGACCTCCTCTATTTACCCTATTACGCCATCGCCACTTCACCTCCTCTATCTACCCTATTACACCATCACCACTTGACCTCCTCTATCTACCTTACTACACCATCGCCACTTGACCTCCTCTATCTACCCTATTTCTCTGCTTGTCTTGTGGCACTTGACGTCACGTGCATAAGTCAGCTCTGTTTTCATGTATTTTGCGGCCCATGTCGGTAAGAAACGTTGGTCCACATCTGGTGCACGCATATACAAAACGCATGTCAGTGACGTCCCTGTGGTGGCAGACACCGTTACATCTCACTTAAATATTGCACTCTTAACATCACTGATGTCTGATGTCCAGATCTGATAGCTTGCTGTGTTGGTCCAGCCGTGCGAGTCGATCAGTTGCCGTTCTAGCGTCCCTGCTCAGCTGCCAGATATCGTCTGCATAACCAAGGTGTTTGAAGCGAATGCCGTAGATATATGCTGGGGTGACACGCATGCATGCACGCATGTAAAATATGCTTGCTCGGTTGATATCGCATGCTAGGTTGAATTTTGNGTGTACGCATATACAAAACGCATGTCAGTGACGTCACTGTTGTGGCAGACACCATTACATCTCACTTAAATATTGTACTCTTTGTCTTGTTGTGTTGGTCCAGCCATGCGAGTCGATCAGTTGCCGCTCTAGTGTCCGTGCTCAGCTGCCAGATGTCATCTGCATAACCAAATTTCATCCACGGCCTGCCTTAGTATGGTGTTGCTTAAACATCGATCTTTCTGTCTATGAAAAAATCTCATCGAGCACCTGCATCAGTTGGGACAAAGACGATTTAATTGCTGGATGTGATCCATATTCTCAGCCAGGCATCAGAACATGTATAACCGGTTCGATCAGGAATTGTTGGGGAAAATTGAGACCTCACAAACAGCCGGCCATGAGGTTATGAGGGCTGGGTGTGTCAAGACATTCCAGTACCACAGCAGCATTGGACACATGGATGGACATTGACGAGGATCTGTCCATTGCTAGACCCATGGGTGATGATGCCATCATTAGACACATGGACGGACATTGACAAGGATCTGTCCATTGCCAGACCCATGGGTGATGATGTCATCATTGCTGAAGTGATGCAGTAGATGATAACATGGATAACAGAATCAGCCGTTTAGAAGTATCAACATGGCTGGGACAGATTTGTTCTTTATTCCAGCTGTATTAAAACATGCCGTTAACATAATTACATCCACTGCATAGAATATGCAGACACACCAACACAATGCATTAATGGGTGAAATAACATGTGTTCCTGGAACTCCCCACCTCCCGAGGATTTTTGACTAAAAGTCAGTGTTTTTGTCACGAAACATGATACACTGCACAGACAATACTGTAACACATTGCATATTACATGATACACTGCACAGACAATACTGTAACANATTCCATAACATGCAATGCGCGAATGTTTACGCAAAGGAACATTAAAAAACCTGCTAGAAGTTACACAATGTGTAGATAAGTTGTTTAACCACATTCTTTCAGTCATTCTTCATATAAGTAAGGTTTTTCAGTTCTGGAATCATGTTAGTTGCTCTCCTCTGTATTCTTTCAAGCATATCTATATCCTTCTGACGATATGGTCTCCAAGCTTGTATGTTGTACTCTAAATGAGGCCTAACTACTGCTTTATGCAGAAGTATAATTAGCTTTATCTCCTTGTATCTTATATTTCTCCTAATTAACCCAAGAATTTGATTTCCCTTTGAAGCTGCAATGCCACACTGCTCTGAAACTTTCATATCAGCGCTTATTGTAACACCTAAGTCCTTTTCTTTTATAATAGTACCCACAAGAGTACTACTTTAAAAGAAAGGACTTAATGGGAAATTGAGCCTAGTCGGTGTTCGTGCATACTGACTAGCTGGCTTACGCTATAGACTAGGCATTACGCTACATGGCTTAAGGCGTTAGTCCAGGTCCATACATACAGCCCCTGACCTTCCATCTTCTTAACACTGGCTCTGACACTTTCATATCAGCGTTAAGAAGAGGGAAGGTCAGGGGCTGTATGTATGGACCTGGACTAACGCCTTAAGGTCAGGGGCCGTGTGTATGGACTTGGACTAACGCCTTAAGGTCAGGGGCTGTATGTATGGACCTGGACTAACGCCTTAAGGTCAGGGGCCGTGTGTATAGACTTGGACTAACGCCTTAAGGTCAAGGGCCGTATGTATGGACCTGGACTAACGCCTTAAGGTCAGGGGCCGTGTGTATGGACTTGGACTAACGCCTTAAGGTCAGGGGCCGTATGTATGGACCTGGACTAACGCCTTAAGGTCAGGGGCTGTATGTATGGACCTGGACTAACACCTTAAGGTCAGGGGCAGTATGTATGGACTTGGACTAACGCCTTAAGGTCAGGGGCAGTATGTATGGACTTGGACTAACGCCTTAAGGTCAGGGGCAGTATGTATGGACCTGGACTAACGCCTTAAGGTCAGGGGCAGTATGTATGGACTTGGACTAACGTCTTAAGGTCAGAGGCCATATGTATGGACCTGGACTAACGCCTTAAGGTCAGAGGCCGTATGTATGGACTTGGACTAACGCCTTATGGTCAGAGGCCGTATGTATGGACCTGGACTAACGCCTTAAGGTCAGGGGTTGTATGTATGGACCTGACTAACGCCTTAAGCACGAACACCGACTAGGCTCAATTTCCAACTATATCCAGGCGTATCTTTACATCCAAGAACCACCAGGACCAACTCCTTGGTCTCTGGCAAAAGAACCACCGGAACCAACTGCTTGGTCTCTGGCATAAGAACCACCGGAACCAACTGCTTGGTCTCTGGCATAAGAACCACCGGGACCAAATGCTTGGTCTCTGGCATAAGAACCACCGGGACCAACTGCTTGGTCTCTGGCATAAGAACCACCGGGACCAACTGCTTGGTCTCTTGCATAAGAACCACCGGGACCAACTGCTTGGTCTCTGGCATAAGAATCTGGCAAATGGTAGATTGGGGCAGTGATTGTTTGGCGTAGATGACACCGATGACATTGAGACAAAACAGAATATTCAGTGATTGAAATAATCCTGCTGAAATTGTTTGACATTCAAAGTTCAGATGTATATCCTTAGATTATTATGTCCATTGACCACATCAGCGTATATCAGCGGTTTGTTTGGTGGTCTGTTCCCCGTCTGTTTTGTTTGGTGGTCCGCTCCCCGTCTGTTTTGTTTGGTGGTCCGCTCCCTGTCTGCTTTGTTTGGTGGTCCGCTCCCCGTCTGATTTGGTCCCGCACACTATTTAGTCGTTAATTAAAAAAAATATATTTCTTTTTAATGCCGTCCTCCTTGCGAAAGTTGTGGTGTCTGACACCTAACGCGCGCGTTTACCTTGGCTTCAGCTTGGCGGTGATAGCTCGCCAAAACTTCTAGCGATAGGGAGTTCATTCCAGACCCTAGGCGCAGCGACAGAGAAAGCACATATGTGACCCTTTGACCTGTTGCATGTGTGTAGTGCAATGAAATGTGTCAGGAATCACATGGCCTAGTCTATAGAGTCGGGATTCTTAACTGGGGGTTCGTGAACTGGGGCAAAAATGTATTATTTCGTCGAGTTCCTTCCTGTTTACGTGCATTTTCTGGGGGGTTCATAGCTTTCTAGAGCCTAGTCTATAGTCTATAGTCTAATCTAGTCTCAACATCTTCCACCAGCAAACCTAGCAATGTCCCTGCTCAAATGCACTCATGTCAGATCATATGAATTGTTCAACCATACTATGCCGTACATTCGTCTGTAACACGCCAGGAAGTCTGAGGCCTGACCTCCTCAGGCTCCAGTCAAAACCAGTGACGCCACCCGCAAGATGTCTCATCTGTAGCGTTGCCGCAGTGCTGTCGCCTCGTCGCAGATATAGACATGTGTCAAACATTATGCATGGAAGCCTCGCACCTTCCTCGTGGTCTTGCCGGTTAGGGTGCAGGCCTCGCAAGAGTACAGTCTTGCTGGTTAGGGTGCAGGCCTCGCATGAGTACAGTCTTAGAGGTTAGGGTGCAGGCCTCGCACGAGTACAGTCTTGCTGGTTAGGGTGCAGGCCTCGCACGAGTACAGTCTTGCCGGTTAGGGTGCAGGCCTAGCACGAGTGCAGTCTTGCTGGTTAGGATGCAGGCCTCGCAGGAGTACAGTCTTGCCGGTTAGGGTGCAGGCCTCGCACGAGTACAGTCTTGTCGGTTAGGGTGCAGGCCTCGCACGAGTGCAGTGTTGCCGGTTAGGGTGCATGCCTCGCACGAGTACATTCTTGCTGGTTAGGGTGCAAGCCTCGCACAAGTACAGTCTTGCCGGTTAGGGTGCAGGCCTCGCACGAGTAGAGTCTTGCTGGTTAGGGTGCAGGCCTCGCGTGAGTACAATCTTGCTGGTTAGGGTGCAGGCCTTGCACGAGTACAGTTTTGCCGGTTAGGGTCCAAGCCTTGCACGAGTACAGCAGGACAGAACAGATGCGCCCATAGTACAGCCGATGGAGCCTTTCATATCCCCAAATGTGCGTCATTCCCTGGAACTTATCATACGCCATCGCCACTCGCCGCTCCACCTCCTCTATCTCTTTACCGCCCACGCCGATGGCGCAGACCAATAGCACACGAATGAGTAAACATTTTCCAGCGGCGTACCGGATGGCTAAACTGATGGTAGTAGGGTGGCTAAACTGATGGTAGTAGGATGGCTAAACTGATGCTAGTAGGGCCGCTGTTTCTTCTGCTTGTCTTGTGGCAAGACTTAAGGAAGCGTGTCTTTGCGCGAACGCTCATGCGGGACGCATGTACATAGGCCATCTTTGTTTTCATGTATTTTGCAGCAGTTGTTGGTAAGAAACGTTCATCCACATCTAGTGGCAGACACCTTTACATTCCGTTTAGACGTTGTACTTTTTGTCTTGACACCACTGATGTCCAGGTCTGAGATTTCTGTGTTGGTCCAGCTGCGTGAGTGGATCAGTTGCCGCTCTTGCGTCCCTGCTCAGCTGCCCGATGTCATGTGCATAACCTAAAGTTTAAGGCGACCTCTGCACGGGAGTGCGATGCCGTCGTCTGGGTCGGTGCAACGAGCGAACACAGAATCTAACATGCAGACAAATATGAGGAGAATGAAACAGTCGCCCTGCAATATTCCACGACGAGTAATCAACGTACAGGCATACGGCACGTTCTATCGCAGCCACAATGTCGTCCACAGCCTGCCTTAATATGAAGAGGTTGACCCGGCATCCTTTCCTTCCCTGAATCCGTTTTGGTTGTCCACGATTTGTCTGTTTGGGTCATCTTCACTCTCCTGATGATTTAGCAGGCAAATGGCGTGGAAGTTGAAGGGGTCACTTATGAGCCATTAATTTTGAACGCTAGCACACATGGTTTCACGGCAACTCACGCCACTATCCGACAGGTGGCGACTTTAAGATGTAGTACCGGTTTGAGACGGCCTAAAGCTGACCACGGATTCCCGATGATTTTGGCACAATAAGTTTCTTGTTGTGTTGTATTTTGACACAATAAGTATTCTTGTTACGTTGTATTCATAAACATATATAATTGTATGCATCTGTTAAGTTTGTATATAGTTTCAATGTTTTGGCCTATATCATCTGTGTGACAGTCAATGTCACTCCTCCACACAAATACTGGCCTGGCTCTGACACGACGACTACGAGTTAGCCAATCGAATGCTACCATTGGTCCAACATTGGTTTACAACCGGACTTAGTTGATTTAGCACCAATGTGGGCCGGTGTATAACACGCCTGGTTAAACACATGCTATAATGGTATAATGGCCCCCTTGTTTCTTTAGTTAATCCTGTGATCTATTCAAATTTAATGTTAATGATCACATTCACTGTATATCATAGGCAAAAATATATTTATAATGAATTCAACTTGATAATTGAGTTATTTCCCCGAGACATAGCATATTGATCCGGGTAATTTCCCCAAGGCATAGTGAACTGACCCAGGTCATTCCCCAAGGCATAGTGTACTGACCCACGTCATTTCCCCAAAGTGCAATTTCATGTGTCAGGAATCCCATGGCCTAGTCTATAGAGTCGGGGTTTTTAACCGGTGGTCCATGGAAGGGCTTCAGGGGGTCCGTGAACTGGGGGCAAAAAAATATTATTTCGTCGAGTTCCTTCCTGTTTATGTGCATTTTCTGGGGGAGGGTCCATATCTTTCTTTATATTCTCAAAGGGGTATGGGACCTAAAAAAGGTTAAGAAACACTGCTAGTATAGAGCCTAGTCTATGGGGTTCAGCCTACAGTTGATATTCCCATTGTTGGTCATGTTTACATTTTGTATGAGTATAAGAACACGTGACCATCAAAAAGTCTCAAACTTGTTACCTGCCGCTGTCATCACTGACATACTGATCGAGTTTTGTTCAAATTAGACATTTCTAGCTCTTGCAAAATGTACAGTATGTGTGATACCTTGATGTTGATCAATATTGGCATGAACTACAGCGCACACGAGTCTAGAGGACAAAAATCCCAAATATCCTTCCACCTATTAAAATGATCTAAATTCCACCATTTCACTCTCAACATCTTCCATCAGCAAACCTAGCAAAGTCCCTGCTCAAATGCACTCATGTCAGATCATATGAATTGTTCAACCATATTATGCCGTACATTCGTCTGTAACACACCAGGAAGTCTAACTGAGGCCTGACCTCCTCAGGCTCCAGTCACAACCAGCGACGCCACCAGCAAGATGTCTCATCTGTAGCGTTGCCGCAGTACTGTCGCCTCGTCGCAGATGTAGACATGTGTCAAACATTATGCACGGAAACCTCGCAGCTTCCTCGTGGTCTTGCCGGTTAGGGTGCAAGCCTCGCACGAGTACAGTCTTGCCGGTTAGGGTGCAGGCCTCGCACGAGTACAGTCTTGTCGGTTAGGGTGCAGGCCTCGCACGAGTACAGTCTTGCCGGTTAGGGTGCAGGCCTTGCACGAGTGCAGCAGGACAGAGCAGATGCACCAATAGTAGAGCCGAGGGAGCCGCTCGTATCTCCAAATGTGCGTCATTCCCTGGAACGTATCATACGCCATCGCCACTCGACACTCCACCTTTTCTATCTCTTTACCGCCCACACCGATGGCACAGCCCTAGAGTACACGAATGAGTAAAAAATGTTCAGCGGCGTACTTGATGGCTAAACTGATGCTAGTAGGGCCGCTGTTTTTTCTGCTTGTCTTGTGGCACATTGACTTAAGCAAGCGTGTCTTTGCGCGAACGCTCATGCGGGTTGCATATATATAGGCCATCTTTGTTTTCATGTATTTTGCAGCCGTTGTTGGTAAGAAACGTTCATCCACATCTAGTGCAGACACCTTTACATCCCGTTTAGACGTTGTTAGTCTTGACACCACTGATGTCCAGGTCTGAGATTCCTGTGTGGGTCCAGCCGTGTGAGTCGATCAGTTGTCGCTGTCGCGTCCCTGCTCAGCTGCCCGATGTCATCTGCTTAACCTAAGGTTTGAGGCGACCTCTGCACGGGAGTGCGATGCCGTCGTCAGGGTCGGTGCAACGAGCGAACACAGAATCTAACATACAGACAAATATGAGGAGAATGAAACAGTCGCCCTGCAATATTCCACGACAACCTTGGCTTGACCATGCACTGACCCGACGACGTTGAATTTCTCTGGTAGTGAGTGCTCCACCTGTGACAGATCTTGTGGCAAGACATAAGCAAGCGTGTCTTTGCGCGAACGCTCATGCAGGTCACATGTACATTGGCCATCTTTGTTTTCATGTATTTTGCAGCCATTGTTGGTATGAAACGTTCATCCACATCTAGTGGCAGACACCTTTACATTCCGTTTAGACGTTGTACTTTTTGTCTTGACACCACTGATATCCAGGTCTGAGATTCCTGTGTTGGTCCAGCCGCGTGAGTCGATCAGTTGCCGCTCTCGCGTCCCTGCTCAGCTGCCCGATGTCATCTGTATAACCTAAGGTTTGAGGTGACCTCTGCATGGGAGTGCGATGCCGTCGTCAGGGTCGGTGCAATGAGCGAACACAGAATCTAACATGCAGATAAATATGAGGAGAATCAAACAGTCGCCCTGCAATATTCCACGACAACCTTGGCTTGACCATACACTGACCTGACGACGTTGAATTTTTCTGGGAGTGAGTGCTCCACCTGTGACAGCCCAGTAATCAATGTACAGGCATACGGCACGTTCTATCGCAGCCACAATGTCATCCACAGCCTGCCTTAATATGAAGAGGTTGACCCGGCATCCTTTCCTTCCCTGAATCCGTTTTGGTTGTCCACCATTTGTCTATTTGGGTCATCTTCACTCTCCTGATGATTTAGCAGGCAAATGGCGCGGAAGTTGAAGGGGTCGCTTATGAGCAATTAATTTTGAACGCTAGTACACATGGTTTCACGGCAACTCACGCCACTATCCGACAGGTGGCGGCACCATTTTAACTAATTCCCACAAAACTCAGAAACCACTTTGTGAAACCTTCCCCCAGCATAGTAGTGGTTTTGCAACCTCAGCATCATATGCGGGGTTAAAACGCATTTTCGTTGCCATGTCGATCTGTCATTGAAAAACAGCGAACGCTTGCATCGAGCAAATGCACCAGATGTGTCAACGAAGATGTCATTGTTGGATGAGATCCATCTTCTCAGCCAGACCTGGTAGAGTCGATGTGATGGAGACGAATTGTTGGGAGAAATGTGATCTAAAAATGGAACCTCGCGAACCAGGCCGAGGGGTCACTTATTTTTACCTTTCTTCTTTACGTAAATGTAACTTTCTTAAATACGTATACATACAATTCTTATTTTACATAAACGTATCTTTCTTATTTACACAAACGTTACAAATGTTTGTTTCACACTGTTCATAGTGTATTTTGTCACTATACCAATCAATCCAGGTGTATTGTGACACAAGTGCTAGAACAGTGCTAGTGAAATATTGAGCACAAACTACTGGCATGACCAACAAATAAAGACATCAAATGATATGTAAATGTCACACACGTTATTAATAACTTAATTAATAATGGTAAAGCTAGACTGATTGTCTTTATTTTTTGACATTAGTATATTTATAAGCTCATCGGGTATCTAAAGTGTTTGTTGCCGACAGCCTGGGCTTTTATGAGAGGGTGGGGCAAGTGTTTGTTGTGGGCAGCCTGGGGTTTCATGAGAGGGTGGGGCAAGTGTTTGTTGTGGACAGCCTGGGGTTTCATGAGAGGGTGGGGCAAGTGTTTGTTGTGGACAGCCTGGGGTTTCATGAGAGGGTGGGGCAA
>SDWI01000895.1:165229-176547 GCA_009193005.1 Lamellibrachia luymesi
ATACACAATGTCATAAAATATTTTACTATCAGGCTATCTGGTTTCAATACAGCTACACAAGTGTGCGCACTTTGTGCTTTTGTATTAAAAAAACACACAAAACTTTGTTGATCTCGATGCTTGTAAACAATTATTTGTGTTAAATTCATATAAATCAGCGATTAAAAAAACCTGAAGTCAAAAAAAAAACAATTATCAAATTATTTAAATCAAACAACCCTGGAAATAGGCAAAATAAATTACATTTAATTCAGTAATCACGTGCCAGCAATTATGTAAACATTCACCATGAAAACCACGCATCTTCACAGCAAGCATGCTGGTGTCAGATAGAATTCATACCCCCATGGAATATCTACCCCAGGGTACATATTCCATAATGTAATATGTACCCCCCACGGAATGTATACCCCCTTCATTTTAATATACTTGCATTTATTATGTATCTGTATATATATATATATATATATATATATGTACATGTACATGTACATGTACATATACATATACATATATATATATATACAGATACATAATAAATGCAAGTATATTAAAATGAAGGGGGTATACATTCCGTGGGGGGTACATATTACATTATGGAATATGTACCCTGGGGTAGATATTCCATGGGGGTATGAATTCTATCTGACACCAGCATGCTTGCTGTGAAGATGCGTGGTTTTCATGGTGAATGTTTACATAATTGCTGGCACGTGATTACTGAATTAAATGTAATTTATTTTGCCTATTTCCAGGGTTGTTTGATTTAAATAATTTGATAATTGTTTTTTTTTTGACTTCAGGTTTTTTTAATCGCTGATTTATATGAATTTAACACAAATAATTGTTTACAAGCATCGAGATCAACAAAGTTTTGTGTGTTTTTTTAATACAAAAGCACAAAGTGCGCACACTTGTGTAGCTGTATTGAAACCAGATAGCCTGATAGTAAAATATTTTATGACATTGTGTATACCAGACTTCAAAAAAATTAAATAAATAAATAAATCAAATAAATAAAAAATCTGATTTAAAAAAGAAATCCAATTTGTTTAGCTTTTTTAAATCATGATTTCTTTCAACCCTGCCTATTTCACTCTACACTGGACTTGTGTTGTTATTCTGCATAACTGTCCAGTTGTTGACCTTTGTGGAAACGACATTAGACAGTGATATTGGGTTCATGATTGTCACAGTTGGCGGGCACAATATGGTCGTGGGTGCTTCGTGTAAACTCAGTCCCAAGCATTGTAAAAATAGTTAATGGTGGCAACCCATGCTGGTTCGATACCAGATTTCTTCCATATTGATCGATACCAGAATTTTGCTTGATACTCAATACTCACATTGTAAGCTGGGTCATTTGCAGGATTTGTTAAATATTAATTCTTTGTTTTATTGTGTGAGTTGTGTCAATATCATAAAAGTTTTTAAAAATGTCTAATGCATATGCTTACCCAGTATAAAATATCGCTCATAACTCCATTGGTTACCCAGATTCAGGACAAATGGTGGCGCCACCAAGCAGAGCCCGGATTATCGTGGCTACTGCATAAGGGTGGTTTTGACTTCTGAGACAAGCGTAATGATACATCTTCATTCATTTGTTGTAAAACTAGAAACTATAATGTAAATTACAATATACACAATATATCATCAGTATCGAATGGTTAGATTGATATATCAAAGTATATCATAATATCGATATATCGAACTATCGTGATACCACCAACTATTGGTATCCAACTTTCAGAAATATCGCGATACGTCAATATACCAAGTATCGACCCAGCACTAGTGGCAAAAAAAATGCTGACCTAAATTAGTTTTACATCGATTTAATAGGATTCATCCATGATACTATTATATTAATAGGCTTAATTAATAAATTCAATAAAATCATGGGTGTCAAACCTAATTTAAAAGACGTGACCCCCTTTCAAACAAATGTGTGCATATTTAGCCACCAGAGGGAGCCAGGTGCTCCAGTTGAGCCACAGTGAATCCAGCGATTAGCACAAGTGATAAGGCATGAAACTGACAACTGATCTGATATAATATATGTAGATCAACTAATAAATGAAACCAACCTGAAACTGCCGCCTTGTAGGGCTGAGTTGGTCGTCTCCACCAAACAGTGTCTTCAGTTCAAAGTAACACAATCGGCAGTGTTCTACTCAAGTCACCACGTATGTCTGACACTCTCACACTGGGCGTAGAATCAGTGGTCTTCCCTTTCACGACGTGAAAGCTGTTCTCAGTTCATCCAGGTTTTATGCAATCACAAACATTGCACTGATATGTTGATGACTGTATCGCAGACTCACAGACTCTTGTTGGAACGTGACACTGGTGTCATCCACAACCATGTAAGATGTTTTATGTCACTATCAATTGACACAATCACCAACAGTCCATAGAGGTGGTCACGACTGTTTCACAAACTGATATTTTGGAGATAGTAGCAGTCTTTCCCCACAGTCAGAGAAACTGTGTTGAATCCACTGTGATCTCACAGAATCACCAACAGTCCATAGATGTGGCCCTGACTGTTTCACAAACTCACAGAGGTCTCGTACAGAGTTGTTAACTCACAGAGGTCTCGTACAGAGTTGTTAACTCACAGAAGTCTCGTACAGAGTTGTTAACTCACAGAGGTCTCGTACAGAGTTGTCACTGTCTTGCACTTTTGTCTTTCACCTTTCTCAGTGACGATATAACTTGATCACAGTCTCTGCAACAATGATTCAAGTTATGAATAACATATAAAATAGTATTACCATATATCCCTGACACTAGGGTATTTCATCTCAAATCAACCAAAATACGAAAATCTTGTTGCACTCATATTTCTGGCCAATGGTCAATATAACCACACATGTCAAACCGAGGGCTGTATCTCGAATAGTTTCTGAGTTCTGAGAATATCTCAAATTTTGCAGATTCTTTCATTGTTTCTGAGTTCTGAAAAGAAAAAAAAAATTGCAGATTCTTTCATTTTTGCCAGTTTAAAAAATCATGAAGATTTCTTTTTGTACTTAAAATACTTAAAATACCAAAAACTCAAAAACTATTTGTGAAACTAAGATTTGGCATGCTTATTCTCCATCACATGTAGATAGTAACATACAATACTATTTCTGCCAAGTTTTATTAAAGTGACATTACTCATTGCTGGTCAAATATTAAAAAAAAAGCATTGTCAAAATTGAGATGTTTTCCGTGACTTAATAAAAATAATAATTTAACAATTTTTTATGCATATGTGGCATATTATGTTGTATACAATTTATACATATTACATTCCAATATTCCTGCATATTCTCTATTTGAATAGTAAATCACTCTCATATTATGACTGCATATGACCAGAGTACAGTATTTTGCTGGTGACACAGCTGGTACTATTCCAGCTATATATTTTGTTTTTATTAAATGGCTGCTGTCATGAGAAATTGAAATGTGAAAACAGTTTGAAAATCAGCAAAGTGCTTTTTGAGATATAATGTTTTCGAAGATGTAATTTTTTTTTATGTTTGGTTTGGGCAAGGATTTTCCACAGAAATTGCTCTCATTTCTGCATGTCTGCCAGACGCTATTATTAAATGTGTTGGCATAACATTGACACCCAAAAAACGTCATTATGTATTATGTCCATGTGTTAAATTTCTCTGAGATAACTCGAAAGTTATAGTTCAGTAGGCTTTCAAAAAAGCATACTAATACGCCATTAACTGGCCGTGGCTACATGCTGCTGGCTCTAAGACGCTACGCTGTTTCAGACACGAAGCGCCTCGCTCGGGGTTTTGATCCAATCGAAAAATCACGCGTTAACCATGCTTCGTTCATGGACCTCGCGCCGCGTCAATATTTGTCCTATCTGATCGAAATAAAGTT
Source organism: Lamellibrachia luymesi (assembly GCA_009193005.1). Lineage (NCBI taxonomy): Eukaryota > Metazoa > Annelida > Polychaeta > Sabellida > Siboglinidae > Lamellibrachia > Lamellibrachia luymesi. The sequence continues at coordinate 169,127 of SDWI01000895.1, forward strand.
TATTCTAAAAAGAAATTATGATTCCACCAATCTGTGATACGCACTAATGTTAGCTAATGAAAATGTTCCCTCCATTATGATGTGATGCAACATTTCGTCTCGCTGTTATTGTTTGATAAAATGTCAAAAGTTGACATCAGAACGCCTGGTACGTATTAATAATCGATCCGGCTTGAAATTTCCAATAACATTAATGCAGATTTGTCACGATGACATTTGTTTTGTGGAGGCGCCTGCCCATGAAAGTTGAAAATGTTGAACAAGTTGCCCCGAATTGTCCACGACTGAGTTCCGACACTTCGGCAGCTCGCTTCTCGTACCATTAGGTAAGTTGTATTCTATGCTTATGAAAGATATTTCTGCATATTATGACACATAATGTCAAGGAAATATGATATACACAACGTATTACATTTTACTGATAATTTGTAGCGAATAATTTGAGTATTTGTTTATCGTTAAAAGTGGACCTCCCCATTGCAATGAAATAGGCTGATCCTCGGCGCCTTTCCGACTGGACACTAGAACCTCTGTATCATTGTTTTGAGGGGTGGCGGGTACCCGTCGATCTGGGCCCGCCGTTTGTTAACGTTCTTTATCAAAACACATATTAGTGGATCGTCGTGATTTCTTTTCGATCATTTACATGTTGATGTCACATTTAAACAGTAATTAGACGCGCGGAATGTTCATTTCATGCGATAATTTCATGTCATTCGTCGACACGCGTCAGTAAACGAGTTAGGGAGACGCTAAAAATAGCAACAAAACTTCCTTCCGTTCATTGTTTGGTTGTCCGCTAGGTGGTACCAACCGCACAGTTCGCTGGTTAAGTAAATACATTTACGCAAAGCAACAACACCAAGACTGGATGGATTTGAAAATGGCCAGACTTTCTGTCTGACATTTATTATCTACCATGTTTGGTAGAAATTAAACATATTTATATACACACAAATGTGGGCCACTCGGTGTCTTTCGACATTGTCCCATGTACTTAAAACATCACGCTCTAAAACTGGCCCACATTGCGGGTATGAACAAAAAACAAACCGAACTCAATGCAGTACCTAACAATAATATCGTGGTGTCATAATAAAATTCAATTTAACACTACAAAAAATTAACATAAGACCCAGATAGGTGGGGCCACTACGCCTCAAAATTGAATGTACTAGCAATATAAAAATTAACCTATGACCCAGATAGGAGGGGCCACTACGCCTGGAAGGTGGGGAGGGAGGCGGAACCAAAATGTGTTAACACGAATTGAAAGTTTGCAACTTCAAGGCACGGAAGTTGGAAAAAACGTACTACTGCCTCGACGTTCAACTTGCGTGTCCCGTCCACTGCTCGCACAGTTCGCTGGTTAAGTAAATACATTGATGAATTAATTGTCTGATTTGTATTAAGGCTAAATATTCACAGCAAATTTGGTCTTTTTGAAAGGGAAATTCGTTATTTTAAACGGAAATTACCTTTTGCTGAAACGGCATTTAAACTGATTTTGCCTTGTTTTGAAAAGGAAAATCAGTGGCCCTAGAAATTCACAATCATAAACATGTTAAATGTTTATCCAAATTGATCAATATTACCTACAGACAATGTTTTTGTTAAATTCGTGATTACTGGTAACTCAGTTTAATATTAATTATTATATGAATTATGATTATGACAATTATTTCTTTCAGAACTCAACTGCCTAATCTGAAAAGATCTCTAAAAAAACTACATATAATTATATATATATATAATTATATGTAGTTNAATAATAGTGAAATTTATAATGAAAAAAAATTATTAATCGTCATCATGATTCTGATAGCGTAGTGTGTGATTTTTATTTTACTGTATTGTTATGCTGGTTGTTGATCTGGATTCTGGACATAAATTCTGAATTCATAGTTTTAAGACATTTCTCCAATTTATCATCATCAGTTGTTTGACACATTTAATTTTTACTTGGATGAAATCACTAACTGAATCACTGAATGACTGATTAGACAGCATTAACAGCAAGCAACATATTGTTATAATTAATTATTACTGTTTTAAAATTCAATGTTTTTTATGTTTACTTTTCCATATGTTCATTGAATATTTACACTTCAGTTGTGACTATATATGATAATTTGCTCAAAGATACATTAGGAATACCCCATTATTTCATCATCTGATTCATTTATTATGTCGTAATGGTTGTTCTGGTTTCAGATCTTCTACCAACTATCAGGAGGATTAACTCCAGTGTAAGAACTGTGACATCCTGGAAGCCCTCTTCACTGTTCACCGCCAGCACGCTACAGCAGTCTGGACCAGTGATTCCTCGCTTGCTTGACTTTTGTCTCAACTCTAAGATTATCATTGGTGCAGTTGCACTAAAAGCATTCTGGCGCAAGGTAAATGACCTTGAGAAAAAGTATCTGAAATTGAAGAAAATTCATAATGGAAGGTGTTTTCGAGGATGTAGCCCTCAACATGACAATTTCACAATCTTTCTGGACACTGCATTCTGTAGCACTGCTGATAGTGCTCACGGTGCTGGTGTTGTTCACTTCAACGTGTCACGATGTCAAGTTCTCCAGTTTGTGTGAAAGAAACACCCACCATTGATCCTGCAGTGTACAGATACTGCAATGGCTTCACAACCAGAACCTGTATTGAAAGGATGCGTGCGTGCGTGCGTGGGTGGGTGCGTGCGTGCGTGCGTGCGTGCGTGCGTGCGTGCGTGAGTGCGTGCGTGTGTATTCCATTTTATAGACAGAAAAAAAAATTGGTTAATTAAGATTAATTAACTGAACAAGATGAACTACTTTGCAGTTACTACAGCACGCACGCACGCACGCACGCACGCACGCACGCACACACACACACATACATAAGGATTTAATTTGTGTAGAGTTAAAATCACACCAGTCCCGCCAACGTATTCCGTCGCCAAGTCACAAACCAATACTTCGAAGTAAATTCTCTCGCTGCAGCTGTCACTCATTGGTCACGTGAACGGAACAAACGCAAATTAATCTTACTCAAACACAATTCAACAATTGGTGTGAAACGATCTTTCCAAAAGCCAATCACGGAACGTCCCGAATGTTTGAATTAGGAGGGTTGGTGTCTTCGTAGGTCCAATATTAGCAATAATGATGTTTTTCTTCACGAATATTAAAAGCAGTAATGACTAATGTTATTGTTTATGGTTTGCGATACTGCAACTTTGTTACACTATTACGATGACGGTAACGAGACGAAAATTGTTTTTATTGTCATTATTCGTAACATTACAAACAACTGCTAGCATAGCCATAGCATAGGCATAGGCATAGCAGTTCGATATATAAGTTTTGTTATATTAGATGTAATTTGATGTATGTTGAATATTCAGTTTCGGTGCCGCATTGACGTTGAAGTAGGTGTTCAATTAATTAATCTTGATTTATTAATTAATTGAGATGGTCAATTCTAATAATTTTTGACATATTGATTCCAATATTTCTTTCACATTTTGAACACCTTTTCCGATTGATGTGCATCCAAATCAAACAACAATCAACGTCCACGTCACTAGCTACACATTTAACAGGCGATGTCTGTTAAATGTGTAGCTAGCTCCATATGTGTGTTGTCCCTGTTAAATGTGTAGCTAGCTCCATCTGTGTGTTGTCCCTGTTAAATGTGTAGCTAGCTCCATCTGTGTGTTGTCCCTGTTAAATGTGTAGCTAGCTCCATCTGTGTGTTGTCCCTGTTAAATGTGTAGCTAGCTTCATCTGCGTGTTGTCCCTGTTAAATGTGTAGTTAGCGCCATCTGTGTGTTGTCCCTGTTTGCAATTTGCAGATTATTTATTAAGATAAAGAAGAACGTTACATAGAATTTGAAAAAAAGACCTAATGTCCTGAGTTGGCGTGCCATTATTGTTCGCACTATTTACCTTGAATGTTCGATCTTGTTCACATTGTAATGAGTCAACAGACGAAACGTCGAACCTATTACTTACTGGTGTGGTTTCCCTATATGTGACACCCCTAGGACTGAACCCCTTATTTGGTTTAAGGTTCACTTCCGGCTTTTGACCTACAATTGTATCAACAGCTATTCTCAACCGTTCTTACAATAAACCTCTTCTATTTTAGTAATTGTGACTGGTGAGTACTATTGTATCAGAGAACATAACACTTACAACATGTAACAATTGAAAATCGTTGCTAAATAAATTGTGACTAATACGTTGCAATAATATCTAACTTGTACCACTTTCTAAATGCTTGTATGGTTCTACAAGTGGTAATGTTTTCATTAAGGGAGTTCCATAATCTCGCTCCATATATGGAGATGCATATTGATTTTGCATTAGTGCGAAAGCGAGTTATGCAGAATGAATAGTTCTGTGTAGTACCATATACAAACACATATGTTGTAAAAATTGTTTTGCAAATTACTTGATAATTCATTAAGAAAAGCCCTAAACATAATAATAGCCGTCTTGAGTTTAACTAAATCTACAAATGTTATAACGCCTAAATTGTTGAAAAAGAGTGCTCGTATGTTCCGGACATTTTACTCCAAAAACTAACCGAAATACTCGTTTCTGTAATATAGTAATGTCATGAATGTGTGAGATAAAGGTATTTCCCCACATGTCACAGCAATAACTTCAATGTGGTAAAAACAAAGAACAGTATAATATATACTGTCCATTTCGACCAATGAGACAGTTTGCCTTATAAATTACTGCTGCAACTTTCGACAGTTTTAATCTGACCTTATTTATTTGATATTTCCAATTTAGAGATTCATCAATGTATACACCTAGACATTTCGTAACATGTACTCTGGTTATTTGTTGATTATTAATGAATAGATTAATTTCAATATCAGGCGGACCGTTCCGGAATATCATGTAATTTGTTTTTGACAGATTCAATGTTAATTTGTTCACAGGCAGGCATATATATATATATGCATATATANACACACACACACACACACAAGGATTACATTTCTATAGAGTTAAAATCACATCAGTCCCGCCAGCGTATTCCGTCGCCAAGCCACAAACCAATACTTCGAAGTAAATTCCCTCGCTGCAGCTGTCACTCATTGGTCACGTGAACGGAACAAACGCAAACTAATCTTACTCAGACACAATTCAACAATTGGTGTGAGACGATCTTTCCCAAAGCCAATCACGGAACCTGTCGAATGTTTCAATTAGAAAGGTTGGTGTCTTCGTAGGTTCAATATTAGCAAAAATGATGTTTTTCTTCACGAATATTAAAAGCAGTAACGACTGATGTTATTGTTTATGATTTGTGATACTGCAACTTTTTGACAATATTACGATGACGGCGCTGCCTGTTAAATGTGCAGCTAGCTCCATCAGTGTGTTGTCCCTGTTAAATGTGCAGCTAGCTCCATCTGTGTGTTGTCCCTGTTAAATGTGTAGATAGCTCCACCTGTGTGTTGTCCCTGTTAAATGTGTAGCNAGCCACAGCCACAGGCACAGGCACAGGCACAGGCTAGCTGTTAAATGTGTAGCTAGCTCCATCTGTGTGTTGTCACTGTTAAATGTGTAGTTAGCTCCATCTGTGTGTTGTCCGTGTTAAATGTGTAGCTAGCTCCATCAGTGTGTTGTCCCTGTTAAATGTGTAGCTAGATCCATCTGTGTGTTGTCCATGTTAAATGTGTAGCTGGCTCCATCTGTGTGTTGTCCCTGTTAAATGTGTAGCTGGCTCTATATGTGTGTTGTCCCTGTTAAATGTGTAGCTAGCTCCATCTGTGTGTTGTCCCTGTTTGCAATTTGCAGATTATTTATTAAGATAAAGAAGAACGTTACACAGAATTTGAAAAAAATGGCACCCATATATCACGTGACCCGAATTTTCGGGACGCTTCCTGTCTGTGTTCTGTCGCAACTAATGTACTTAGTTGGCATGTCATTATTGCCCGCTCTATTTACCTTGAAAGTTCCACCTTGTTCACAGTGTAACGAGTCAACAGACGAAATGTCGAACAAGGCGCGTTGAGTTATCGTGCCAACGTAGCACAAGCATACTATGCATATCACTAGGTTTTGAACAAGCGATGCCGACGGCGACGCAGCGAAGAGGCGAATTTCCGTGACGAGAGGTTCAGCCTACAGTTGATTTCCCCATTGGTGGTCAAGTTAACGTTTTGTATGATTATAAGAAAACGTGACCATTAAAAACCCTCAAACTTGTTACCTGCCGCTGTCATCATCCCGTTGGCACGCTGATCGAGTTTGGTAATAGACATTTCTAGCTCTTGCAAAATGCAAGCTAAATATACAAAATACTGTATTTGTGTTCTTAAAGAAATTATCTGTATCGAAATTCCCTTGCGTGCCCGTAAGACATTTCACGTACGTTGTAGACGTGCGTTGGTGTCAGCACACATGGGCTGATTTCTATCAGCTATTCGAGCATAATCATTTGAATAGCTACGCGAGTTGCTGTAATCTTGTTTTTACATCAAAGCCGCATAGCGGCATTGCACAAGACTCTAGTGTTTAATTCACCCGAACAGCTCGTTCTGTGTATGCAGTTTATGACTCATGAGATGACAAATCACAATTAGTTAGTTGACGGCAAGAGATCCACCCTGTTGTATTAAGATCTGACAATGTTATAGTTAATAAAAGTATCACCAACGTGTTTGTGGGTGAAACCTTACTGACCATTCAACGTGAAGCCCTTACACAAACGGATTATATCTGTGCCGTACATGCTCTCACCTAAGTGACATGTTCTCACCTAAGTGACATGCTCTCACCTAAGTGACATGCTCTCACACAAAATAATACACATAACTATTTAGAATTGCGCCCTCGTTACCTAAGTGAGATGACATCATTCAAGGGCGCCTACTGTGGACTGACGCGCCCGAGTCCAACGTAATAGCGGTTACGCACATATACGACTAAATGGGAGAGAGTCCCCCCTAATTATGACAAATACTGCCACATTAGAGATTACGGTAGTCGTATTCTTGTGTATTCAGACCTGCTATTCGAGCCCCGTACTAGTCACGATGTAAAGAGTGGTCGGGTAAATTCGAACAGTCCCTGCCGCTGTCTCGGGATGTAGGCGGTGGAAACTTCCGATGAACAGATCGTTCCTTACACATAAGCACCAGCAGCTGTTTTTATTAAAGTGTTTCGTTGTTGATAAAATGATCTTGATACGAAAGGGCGGGCGGACGAATCAATGAACGAAGCGCGGTCTACGCGAAGGGGGCATTAGAAGATGCCGCAAGCTTCAAGTATTATCTGATCGGCTTTGCGCCGCCGACGGGACAATTCGAGCCAAAAGTGTAGCTCCTTTGATATGTCCGGGCCATTAATGATAACATCTGCTACAACTCGGGGTTGCTGGAAGCACGTGATACAGTCGACCCTTGTGTA